>PVKB01003836.1:0-69103 GCA_004027205.1 Ctenodactylus gundi | reverse complement strand
AGGTTTTTTTTTTTCCTTCAAAGTCTAAATTTTTGAAAAGTTCAAAGATTTTAAGTACTTGGACTATATATTTCTTTGACTTGTTGAATGTCTTAATTAAAGCCTTTATGACAAAATACCATAAGCTAGCATATAAATACAAGAAATGTATTTCTCACAGTTCTTTTTCTTGGATATCTGAGGTCAGGATTGCAGACTGCTGGTTCCTTGTTTACTTCCATGGTGCAAAGTGAGTGCGCTAGCCCTTTGGCGATGATTCATTAGAGGTTAGGATTTCAACATGCATATATTGAGGCATATGCATTCAGTGTATAATGCTAGATTTGTTTGAGAAATAATAAGGGCTACATATTTTTGTAATAAGCTCCTTTTATACAAATTAAGATTAAAGCCAGGCATATTTCACCAGGGTTTCTGAATGCAATTATTTCACACGATAAATTGAAGCTTTCTGTTAAAGTGTTTACAGTATGGCCCAGGGAACACCTGAAAACCTAAGTGCTTGTTTAAAAGGCAGAATTTTCAAGTCTTCTTCAGACTAGCTTCTGTGCAAAGGGACTTTCTGGCATTTGACTCATTCCATGGGCTAAACTAATCTACAGGAGTACAAGTTTGGCTAATGTAGACTTCACCCAATTTTTTCTTTTTACATACTGAATTATAAGAACCAGCATGATAGATGCTGGTGGGATAAAAAGAATAAGACTTGCTTCTTTAACTGTAAGTGTAGATACTTTTCAAGAAATTAATCTGATAGAAAGGAAGACAAAAATGTACTAAGAATGTTAGGCATAACCAAAAATATAATGAGTGTTTAACTTTTAAAAATTTGTTATAGTAAAAGACACATTATCATTAATTCCCCTCCAGATAGTCCCTCATGTTTCAAACACATGTATCCCACAATTCTTGTCACTTTCTGGAACGGTTCTGGAAGTCCTCTTTTGTGAATGTCTTTAGTTGTGTTTTTATAGCTGCTTCCAACTCCTGAATAAGTTCAAAATGTGTAACTTTCATAGCCATTTTTGACTTTGGGGGTGAGACAGAAGTTGCACAGTTCCAAATTTGATGAATAAGGTGGCCTAAGATGCATTGTAAAATTTTGGGGGAACCTATCTTTCTGTTGGTTAGCAGTCAGCAGGGCATGCACTGCATTTTTTCATCACACTTCATAAAGGCACTCATGAAAGACGTCCAGAACTGCTTCCAAAAACTGAGAATGATAGTGTAAGTGTATCTGAAGTGAAAAGAAAGGGGTATGTTTAGGGAGACTGATTACAATCTGTCTTTTAGTACAATACATTTTAAAAATTAAACATTGTATATTTTGATCATCCCTTTTATAGTGTAGATTATATCAAACTTACCAAAAATGTTACACAAAGACAGTTTGGGGCAAGGTATACTCCTGTAATACACACACGTAAGCACATACACACACACACACACACACACACACACACACACACACACGTGTATGTACACACACAAACAGAAAAAGCAATGAAGTCATCCTTTAGTATCCATGGGGATTGCTTTCTGAAACCCTCCAGCTATATACCAAAGTCTATGGATAGTCAAATGTTGTAACATGGTATATCACTGCATGTTCTTATAATGGGTTCTTGTAATAACTCGATTCTTGTATTACCTAATACAAGGCAAATGCTATGTAAGTAGTTGTAGTGTTTAGAGAACAATAAAAAGAAAAAAGTTCACACTTGGTTCACAACAAGTGATTTTTTTAAAATCCCAAATGGATTTGAACTGTGGTTGGCTAAATTTATGTATTTGGAACCTGTGGATACCACAGACTTATGAAAATTATATCTGATATACAGGCAGCCTTGCGCTGTTTGGAAGGCATCATTGAAAGTCTATAAAATAATGAGAACATTTGGAGGCGTTAAACATGACATAGCTGCTATGCCAAGGGGCCAGACTTATTAGTGGTGCATTATTTCTTCTTTTTGTAGTTGAGCATTTTTTCTCAGCAGCGTGGCAGACATGAGGTGGGATTATTTGCATCCCCAGCTTCTGATGGAGGGGGCGAGGAGGTGGCTTTCATAGACTTGGAGTGGCACCTACTGGTTTGGTATATATTTCCACACCTGTGTGCTTCCTAATATAGAACTTTCTCTTTAATTTTTTGATTTTGATTTTTTTTATCAAATGGCCCATTATTTAAATTTTGTTTAGCTTACAAACTTGTTAATGTTTGGCTAGAATTTTCTATATTAGAACTACACAGGGTAAATATGACTGTAGGGAAAAGTTGTCACATGGTTGAATGCAAACGATATGTAGAGCTATGGGAAGCCTGGATTTCTTAAGTTTTATATTGAGGAGAATTTGTGCACTGCCAGCATTGTGGGTGCGTGGTGCTGAGAGCCTTCTAATGTAACAATCGTCACAGCAGCTAGTGATGTTGCCTAGCACACACTTAGAGAATGGTGGTGCTGACAGGTCAGATTCATCATCTGAAAACAGACTTTCACATATCTAAGTACCAACTTGGAGATTGAAGGAAAGCAGAAACAGATCGTGGAAAAAGGAAAACACTTATTCTGTGCTGTGGCACAAAAAGTAGTACTTACAAATGAACCTGTAAGGCCAGTTTTATCGTCAGTCTTTACAGGAGAGAGTCTGGTGCTCAGTGTTAGGGCAAGGACTCGGGTTTACGCGGCCCATTGCTGGGGGAGCTCAGACACCAGTCTGGCAGCCTCACCTCATCCCAGAGCCCTGGAAGGTGAGCGGGATGGTTCTTGTATAAAGACATTATGTACTGTTTAGTCACTAGTATTTGCTAGAAGGGTTCTCTGCCCATTTTATGTTCAGCTTTAAAGTGGATCTCAGCTTCCCGAGTCTAGAGTAACTTGTAACAATAAGCATTCTCTTTCCAGCTGACATTTTCAGTATTTCCTTATACCTCTCCTGTAGCTGTATAGTAGGATTATTTCCGTGTCCTCAGTTCATTGGCCTGAGTCGGTTGGGCTCTCCACAGCACCTGGTCCCATTATAAAGAATGTTTCTTTTAAAAATTAGTTTATGAATGTGCAGAATAGAATCCTGAAAGATTAAATTGTACCTGTTTATGATAAAGCTGGGTTAGAATTCACGATCTCTGGCATTCTCTATCTTGCTGTGAACTGAGAATTTTTGTTTTCTGTTGTTTTGGTTTCATTTCAACAGATTTAAAGAAAGCGTCCAGTTCAAATGCTGCAAAATCCAACGTACCAAAATCTGGACTTCGTCCTCCTGGATACTCTCGTCTCCCAGCAGCCAAGCTGGCAGCCTTTGGCTTTGTCCGGAGCTCCAGTGTTTCCTCAGTGTCCAGCACCCAGTCTGTGGAGAGTGGACAGCCAGAGCAGAGCCGGCCCACCCCCCGTAAGTGAGCTGAGTGGGATGTGTACATGGGGCAGTGCTGTGGGCCTGACCATGGGCTCAGTATGAATCCACATGCCTGAGTCCCTGTGACTCTTTTTCTTTGCTTGATTACTAAGAATTTGGAATGACTTCTTTAATCTCTTTGTTGTTCTTACTGTTTTTTAGTCCTCCATTTAAGAATAACAGCCTACTTGGCACCATCTTTTTCTCAGTCATGGGGAATTAATATGCCAGGAAATGTTTTTTTAGCATTCTCCTTACAGTCTAGAGCATGATTTATTCAGGGATTGATTCCAGAATCATCTTGCTTCATGGAGTCTAGGCAGGAAGTCAAAGATCCAATAAAGATGTTGTCCTTTGGTGCTATTACAAAACTTGTTGGGTACTAAATATCAGCTGAAGGAATCTTCAGTCACCTGTGTTTACACCTAATGCATTCACGTTGGTGGGGCACTGAACTAGACTTCTAGAAATTATCTGAATGACTTTAGAATGGATGTGTATGGTTAAGCATTTCCAAGTTCATGGCAGCTAGGTCCCCATAGTTGAGACAAGCATACCAGGCCTGTTTCCCGAAATACGTTGTAAGCTGTATCTTCAGGTATGTATTGCTGGCCCTCCAAGTGAGTCACAACATCAGTCTCCAAAGATCTGGAGGCTGCTCATTCAGCAGAGCCTTTGATGAGCAGTCCCATCTCATACTTTCCACTCCAAGGTCATTGTTACTGGATCTAAAGCCATGATTCTCAGATGCTGGTTATCAGGAACTGGCCAGAAGGAGGGGCTCTGAGGTTTCCGTGTGAAGAGATGTTTGAAAGGATTATAAAAGCTGAATCAAGGTGAAGAAATGGGGAAAGAGCAAGAGAGAGCAATTGAAGAGCGAAGAGCAGAAAATCCTTTTATTTTTCAATTTTGTTTCTCCAAGCTTGTTCATTCTCTGCTCTCTCTTAAGGTTTTAAAGATGATGTGTGAAACATTTGTACCTTTGCAGCCCTAGATATTGCTCTACTGAGTTATTCTTGAGTGTCATGTTGCATTTTCCTTTATCTCGATGAGCCTCTAAGTGGTTTCTAAGGGCATTTTTTTTTAAAACTTTCTTGATTTTATGTAGGTACTGTGTCCCAGAACTGCTTTACATAAGATTCATTTTAGGAGTGCCGCTGTAGTCAAGGATTACACCGTTACGTAACAGTGGCCTCAAACTCTGCAACATGAATATAATAAAGAACGATTTGCAAGTCTGTAATCTATATTGTTGGATATACATATGCCAATCTGAAGATTTTGAAGTATAGGAACAACTATTTTTTTTTATTATTTTTAAAGAAAAAATGGCGTGTTTCTCTTTTAGAGAAGGTGTCAAAGAGAAACAAAAAACCCCCAGGTTAGATATCTTTCCAAGGAATGAGTTAAGGTTTTGAAATCTTAAAAAATAACCTCAAGGTGACTTGAGCCATGTCCCCTGACGGCAGCTTTTGCTACAGAAGAGCTGATGAGTGTGAGCAGAGAGCAAATTGACTCCAGGTCTGCTTCAGATACACCTCACCTCCACTTGCTAGGGACCCCGAGCACACAAGGGGACAAGGGCTGATTGATGTGAGAGAAAATAACTCATACTTTAGAGACTTTATATTAGAAAGGATATTTACTACAACCAGAATTGTTTTCTACTTTGAAAAATAGTGTACTGGAGTTGATTTATAGTTATCTGTCACTTACTATAAATGAAATGCACAGTTCAAAAAATGTGTTTCCACCTTTTAGTAAGGAGGTGGTGCTTTGATGGCAAGGGTCAGATACCATATGACGCCCTTCAAAGACCTGGAAGTTCTTAGGTGAAACTTCAGGGGCAAAACGGAGCCAGTTCTGCAGGTGGAAACTGTCTGTAAGGTATTAGAATTGCTTTGTTTTTGTAACTTGGCTAGTTGATCTTTTGCAAACATTATTTTCATGTAGGATTCACCTTTAGAAATAGCCTGTAGTTAGAGATGGCATCATAGTATAGTAGCTATCTCAAAATCAGACACAAGAATATAATGAGGAACAATTTGCAAGTGTATAATTCATATTTTTATATACTTATGTTAATATGTCTGAATACTCTCCACACTGATTGTTCCATGCTATATTCGGGACACTTTTATGATCTATTACGAATTTATTAGTGTTTTCTAGGCTACCTTGTCTCAAGTGGAACTCTGTCTTTGCTTTCTTCCTATGTCCCGAGGGACAAGGGGAGATGCGTGTGGAGTAGGGACTGAGTTCATCACCCGGGTATGAAGCAGGGCCACTTCAGTCTGTTGTTTCCATATGGCTCTGGGCTCATTAGTTCAACCCAACTGGGCAGAGGCATTTTTAGGCTTTATTTATCATTTAGCTTTTTTCATATATTTTTGGCAAATGGAACATAGACACTGAATGAATTATGTACTCAAAGAAATGAATTATGTGCATCAGTTGTTGACACTTCAGGGTATCATGACATCGGGACACCTTTTGTTTTATAGCTGAGTAAACTGAGATCAGCATGCCTTGCGCTGGGATCCTTGTGGCCCTCTTAAAGCTAACATGAATGGGGAGAAAACATGCCTATGATTTGCATGTCTTTCTTTCTATTCATGAAGAAAGTCTCAAAATCAGCTTTTCTTGAGAGTCCTTCACGGGATAAACTCAGTTCCTCTGACCCCTTCTCAGGCTGTCAGCCACTCCGGTGTGAGTGGTCTGAGATGCTGAGGAGTGCCGTATTTGGTGAAGGCACCACTGAGCTGCTTACAGGCTGTGTGTGGGTTCAAGCCACTTCCTGTAATCGCTGACAAGTAGCCCTAGTTCCTCAGGCTCACGCAGCATCTTCCTCTTCACTGTACCTCAGTGCCCTGAGACAGCTCCCCCGCGGCTCTCCAGGTTCATCCTTTGAAGATCATGAGGCTAGTCCATTTGGAACTTCAGATTACACTAATTAAAGGTCTACAGCTTTTTAAAAATTTAAATTGAAGAGGAAAAAGAAATTGTCTAGCTTATCTGGTCATGGTGGTTGCATATCTGTAATCCCAGAATGCTGAGAGACTAAGGCAAGAAGTTTGCAAGTTTGAGCTGTTCTGGACAATTTAGCAACTTAATTAGTCTGTAGCTTAAACTAATAATAATAAAAATTAAATAGGGATAGAAATGTAGCTCAGTGTGAAGTCTTGAAATTACAGGCATGTCCAAGTATGTAACTCATAGTTCCTTTATAGTCTTGAAGGAAGAAAATGATCTCAGATATGATTTAAGTGATAGAAACTTAAAGAGAAAAACAATAACTGGAATGTAGTTTTGGTAACATACTACATCACTTTGTATACTTAGCTGTCAAATTAATCAGTAACGACTTGGTTTTACTTGTGGGTAGGCAGACATAGCTTAGTCAAAATGCTTAGGTGTACATGTGGAAGGAAAAAATAGGAAGAATTGGAATTTTGTGAATTGATCATTGATGAAAATAGATCTTACCACCCAAGGATAGGTTTATTTATGTAGGGGACCTTGTTTTATTGTGTGTTCTGAATTGTGCCCAAATTATTGAGGGCTGAAGAAACAAAACGTCTATCAGAAAATAACACAGTGAATTCCGCATTTGCAGCTTCAGTTTCTTCTCTCTCTCTTTTCAAATACGATTATAATTTCCCATTGGAATTGTATAAGACCAGAAATTGTAAGGAAAAGAATTTCAAAAGAGGAGTGAAAAAGAAACCTGAAGATTTTACCGCCTGTTCATTTCGCTGTTCAGGGAAAGGGAAGTCTGGTACAGTCTGAGGTGTGCACTGAGTCGGACATTTGCCCAAACCATCAGGACACTAGGAGGGTTGTTCCCAGGGCCTGGAAAGTGGTTCAGAGTTGGGGACTGGAAGGCTCATTCCTGGTGAGGGTGGTCAGGGATTTCCTTGGCGACGGCTGAGGGATAGGCAGTATTTGGGGAGGTAGAATCAGGCTTTGGGGCTTCTCATGGGAGATGAGGCTATTGGCGCATTTAGAAAGCCTGACTCCAAGGAGTTGCTATCATTCATGCCACCTTCTGCTCACAGTGGTGCGCTCTGTTTCCATGAAGCCCACGTGTTGGAGTTCCTCACGGAGCACTTTCAGAAACTGCCTATTCACTTTTCCCTTTGGTCAGCTCATACATAACTCTTAACACTTTGGTCATAATACCCGCATTTATTTTCCTAACCCTGACCTCTTTCTAGTACGCACTCAGCTGGATTCTGAATGTCCAATCAGATATATCCAGCCAAGTCACCTCAAACTAAACATTTTCCCCAAAATGAAACAAATTCTTTATAATTTTATAAATCAACAACTCCTCTGAAGGTTGCTGTGTCGTTTAGCAGTGTTTATATCTGGCAACTCAGTCTAGACATTTCAGAACGAGCATCACCCCTTGCCTTTTTATTGCCCTCTTTTCTATTTCATGATCAAGTCTAGGCAGTTCTTTCTGTTTGGCATATATTCCATCATTTTTCTTTTCTCATCATTTTAACTGAAACCTGCAGCAGTTATTCCTGACATATCTTGGCTCTCTAATTTACACGACACATCGTTCAAGCTCCCTTTCCCTTTGCCCTTGGTCTGATTGTACTACGGTGCCCCTATGCCTGGTTAAAGTCCTTGCTAGACAGTTTAGGTCCTCCATGACTTGGTCCCAACATCTAACCTTTCCTCTGTAGCATTTACAGACATGCAGCCTCAAATTGCCAGTTGATGTTATTTACATTTTCTCTGAGGGCTCTGTGCCTTCATACCTTTGGGATGTGGGGTGAGCTCTGCGGTGTGCTCCTGTCCTATCTCTCTGATCTCTCGTCTCTTTCTGTATATTCCATCACCTTCGGATGCATTTGAAGTTCCTGTCAAAAGCCAACCCAATGCGACCTTTCTCTTCTGGGAGCTCCTAAGGCTCCCTGTTTGTGTCACGCCTTGCCATGTACTGCCTGTTGGAGTTATTTGTTTCTGTGCCTTCCATTCATATGAATAAGCTGCTTCAGCATAGATGCTGCTCCTCTTAACAATTGTACTATCTTACATTGAAAGACACTTTGTTGTATTAGTGGAATTCTAAGGAGAGTTCTCTACAAATACAAATGGTTTCTCTTACATAAGAGTTTGGTAAAAGAGATCTTCTAGTGACAGCTACCTTAATATAATAAAAACTATATAGTTTTAAAAAGTAATCATGGTCCTAAACATTAAAGCCAATGTAGTTAATATTATTAACTGTGTAGAAATACAAGTAATTATTCTTTTATTGGTACATTATTATGATACATAAAATTTACATTCATTTTTAAGGAATTGCACATATATATCATATCATGGTCACTTTTGGTCCTCTCTCCCCTTTCCTCATCTCCAAAAACTTACCCTTTCACTTTCTATCTCTTATTTATTCATTTTACTCTTTATTAATACTTTATATTTATCATATAACAGAAACCATGTGATATTTAGCTTTGTATCTCCGCTTTTTTCATTTAATGTTATGGACTCAGGATAAATTCATTTTCATACAAATAAATTCATTTTATTTTATGGCTGAATAATATTCTGCTGTGTATACATTCCACATTTTTTATCTGTTTGTCAGTAGTCACCAGGTTATTTCCAGAGCTTAACTGTTGTGAATTGCACTGCTATAGACATGGGTGTGCATATAGAATTATAATATGATGACTTTAACAGTTTGGACATCTACCCAAGAGAGGTATAGCTGGGACAAATGGATTTTTTATTTTAAGGGGTTTTGTTGAGGCATCTCCATGTAGATTTCCAGAGAGGTTATACTGGTTTACATTCTCACCAACAACATAAAAGTATTCTTGGAAGAAGACATTAGAGAAATTTGGGGAGCTTGTTGACCTCAGTGTTGGTTGTTTTGAGAATACATTTTTATTTTATGCACCTATTTTTAGAGTTGAAGTTCATAATTATAGCTTTCATAATTTTGTAGGATCTCTAAATTACTATTTTCCTTGACTGTGATGTACCTATACATAGCTGATACAAGTCAGAGTAGAAAACTTAATAGACCTTTTAAAATATTATTATCGTTAGAGAGAAATCATCATACAGATTGACCTCATAGTCTCACAAATGTCTAATAACTTGTATTTCACTTTGCATAAGTTAAAAATCATTTAAAAGTACTGGGAAAAATAGTTGTTGAGGCTGTACATGGAAGAATGCAGGTATTTCCAAAATTAGATGTCTTGACTTAGAGTGTGTATCCTCATTAAATTCTTGAGCTTTATTTTTTGTTTTAATACTTCAAATAAGTAGGTCTTCTTTTAATTGAATAAGATTTGGATTCTGAGGATAGTGATCTGAACTGGAAAATCAGTAGCCTTGTTGGAAGGTTAATCAATGAAAATGAGGGCTAATATGAAAGCTTTTGCAATGTCAACTCAGTGTTTATACTCATGAATACTATAAAATACATTCACATACATAACTTGTTTGATTTTCTGTGACTGACGTGCATTTTAAATAAGATCCAACTTGATAAGAAGTGTTATTAGTAACTTCCATAGAAGCACCTCCTTTTCCACTGGCAAAGAGTCATTTTTTCTTCATGGGAAAAGGAGCTAAAGGTGGCTTGTGAGGTCAGATTTCAGAGAAGCTGTTGCATATTTGAGATTGATGTTTTTGTTCATTCCCTTTCAAAACACTCAGAACATGATTCAACCCACCCAGAGTACAGTTATTAACTTATTTTGTTTTGCTTTTAAGAAAGTTAACCATTTGTGCTTGTAATCAAAACTGAAAGTTTGTGTAGTTTATTTTTATTTGTAGTAAAATTGATGTCTAGTTAAGGCTTTATTTTGTTTGGCTGTCTTGTTTTATGGAAATTAGCCTGTATACTTTTATTTTGCAGTCCTAATTTTTTTTTTAACATCTACCATGTGCTAGGTATAAGCTTAGTGCTGGGCCTAGAAGCTAAGGTCCTCACTTTTTCGCAAAACCTAGAGGTAGTATATAAGTCCACATAACTGAAAACTGAACAGCATTTGTTGAGCAGGTCAGGTGGAAGGCACAGGAATGCAGGGACATCAGATTCCCTGAGCTGAGGTGAGGGAAGATCTCACACCTGCAGGCCCTCTCCATGCTGCCTCAGCATTACCGCATTTAGTCTTTGGATTTGATTATTCTATACTGATTTCAGCAATGACAACTTTCTGGGTTTGCCATAAATTATTACAGCAAAACAAAACACAACAACATTGAAGTTGAGGAGGACACATTAAAAAAAAAAAAAAAAGATTAGCAAAGCTTTGAAAATCCTTGAAGGTAAATACTCTAACTTTGAGGGTTATGAACATTATGGTACTCACTTTATTTTACCTTTTGTGTATGTGCGAAAATGTAGTCCAGGCTGCTCCTGAATTCACTGCATAGCCCTGGCTGGCCACCTTGAATTTGTGGTAATCTGCCTGCCTCAGTTTCCGGAGTGCTGAGATTATGGGTGTATGCCACCACGCTGGCTAATGTTTATGTGGGGCTGGGGAACTGAACCTAGGGCCTTGCACATTCTAGACAAGTGCAACCACTGAGTTATGCTTCCAGCCTCCCAAATTTCTACTAAAAACAGTTAAAATTGTATTGTCTTTTTGTCTGTATTGGCTTTTCCCCCCTTTTTTGCTGTATTTATTTTAGTTCAGTTTATATTTGTACATTTAGTGGTCCCTTGAAACATTGTAGTTACCTTTTTTATTTTTCTCCTGGTTTTATTTAGACAATGGACAGAAGTATTCTATGTGTTCTTCATGCACAGTGTAATGTTTTGCTATATGTGTACATTATGAAACGATTACCACAGTCAGGCTGATGTGACATGTATGTCACCTTGCGTAGGTACCTTATATGTGTGTTTTGAGAATATGTAAGATTTACTTTCTTAGCAAATTTCAGTATTCAGTAGAGTATTTCTAACTATTGATACCATGCTATACGTTAGAACTCCAGAACTTACTCATCTTGCTTAGTGGACTTGGGCCAACATCTCTCCAGTTTTCCGATGATCCAGTGCGGTGGTGAAGGACATGGAGTCTGGAGACAGGCTGTCTGGATTTATATCCCACCTCTGCCATTGACTTAGGACAAGTTATTTAAATCTACTTTGTGTTTTCTTCTTTATAGTACAATAATCCTTAAAAATAATTAAAATACAGTTTAAAAACTATTGATAGGATTGTTTGGAGCATTAAATAGAATTGAATGTGCAAAATACTTGGAACAGGGCTTTGCATTCAGCTACTTTTCTGAGACCATTTCTATCTGTGAGCCACGTGGATAAAGTTCAATGTTGAAGATTCCAAAGCAGCTGAGAAATGATCATGTTGGGTGAATGGGGTCAGGCAGGGATAAAGAATATGGTCACGATGACTTCTAAGTCAGAGAAGTGACACTCACTGCAGTTCTAGAGTTCTATAATCACTTCGCACATATATGATTAAAAGTTTTTTGATTGTTAAACTAAAACAGATGCCATCCATGAGACATCCAGATAGAACCTTGTGAGTTGATTTTCATGGGAATCTATTTCCTTCGGGCTGTAAACATGTAGTTTTTGGCTATCTGTAAGATAAAAGCAAGGAAAGTCATGTTTTGATTTCCTTATCTAGAGGACTGTGCCAGGTCTGTAGCATATTAAGGAAATACATTCAGTTGAGTTCCCTTTAAATGAAACATTTATGCAAGGTGACTAATACATAGCACATTAATCTAAGCTGATGGCATTTAAAACCTCTGCTCAAAATAGAACTGAGAGTTGGATTTGACTTTATTTCTGTGCCTTTCCAATGTCTGCTGGAAAAAAGGGAACGTTTGACTTCACAGTATGAAATGGCTTTACACAGCTTCTGATTTTGCCAGAGTCTAATTTCCATTGTACTAGAGTTTATTTTGTCAGATATCTCAATCCAATTTGGGTGGGTAGACAAAAGGAAATAATGAGAACAAAAACCAAAATAGGCTTCTAATTTTCTCTGGAAATTTGGAAATCAAACAAATGTCACTGATGGTTTTAAGTATCTAGCTTCCTAGAATCTGTAATTATGCAATTTAAAGTATTTTTCATAAGGAAAAAGTAGAATGATTCTTTTTGAATCTTGCTGTTAATTTTCCCAACAATTCCCACACACAGTTCTTTTTCCCCTCTTCCTCCTGCTTTCTTCACACACATTTATGAAGGAGACATGACTTCTTTGAGTATTATTTAGTGTTGTTATAAGTGAAAATATTTTCTTTATCATATAGGTAACACTTACCTGCCTTTATCCCATTTGGTTCAGGTACCTGGATGGAACTATTAGAAACCACGGTGTCTCTCAAGAGGCTACAGTTGATATTTTAAACATGACACACTTGCATGTATAACATGCTTCAAAACCAGAATTTTTAGTAAGGAAGTAATCTTTGAGAAAGTCAGTTGAACATCACTGGGCTCAGATATTGATATTATTTGAATAAATTCTCCCTAAAAGTCATGGGGCTTTGTTGCCATTAGGAAGTGGTAGATTCTTTAAGAGGTGGGGCCTAGTGGAAGGATGCTAGGTCATTGGAGGTGCATCCTTGACGAGGGTATTGCATCCTAGCTCCTTCTCAGTTCTCTGGTTTTTGGCCTCCATGAGAGTAAGTCTCTTCCGCTGTGTATTCCTACCATGATACACAGGCCAAAAGGACCATAGATTGAATTTTCTGAAGCCATGAGCTAAAATAAAACATTCTTTCCTTCAGGTTCTTTATCTCAGATATTTGTTCACAGCAACAAAACTCTGAATAGTACAGATATTGATTGTAAAGTTGGGAGGAATCTTATTAAATGATTTGACTTTTGGCTCTAAAGAACTGGGACTCTGTGACATTATAAAATGTGCAGCCATTATGGTGTTAAATGGGGAAAAATGAAAAGTACATTAGAGGACATTTACCATGATAATGATAGGTAAAATAGTTTGGAGATAGGTATCAGAGAACTGAATTCTGCCATAATTAATGATGTTTCCTTCTAGACCAAGCATTACTTTTGCTACCTATTTCTCCTGCCCCAGTGATCTGCCCCTGCCAAGCAGGCCTCACCTCTTTACAGCACATGGTTGCATCGGTATCCCATGATATCCAAATACATGAGGCTTTTGAGGGACGTTCCAGATCCAAACCAGAGTCATCCTTTATCCCAGAAGGGTATTTCCCCTAGATATATGATTCAGTTGGAGCCAGGGGAAGCTATCTTTTGCCTTTCAGCATTTGAGATGTGAAGTGCCACTGCTGCTTGGCCTTCACGGGGTCTCGTAACACTTGGACTGTCTTCAATGTCTCTACCTCTGACGATGGGGAAAGGCTCTCCTGTGGCTGCTTTCTGGTTCTTCCATGTATTTAGTTCTCAGAATTTTAACTGGGAGGCATTTTCTCAGGAATTTCTTTGTGTTTGTCCTATTTGAGGGTCACATAACTTCTTAGTATGTCGATTTTTGTGTAGATTTATGCCAGTTGGGATAGTTTTAGCCATTATTTCTATACTTTCAGTCTTCTCTGTTCTTCTCCTTCTGTGACTCCAATGACACAAATATTAGATTGAGTGTTTGGAATAGTCCCACAGGTCCGAGGATCTGTTTATTTATTTTCTCAATTTAACTCCTCTCTATGGCTCTTCTGCTAGTTCAGCTCACTCATGGCTTTTTCTTTATTAACAAATAGAGAGTAATGCAAAAGTTTTACTGCCCCAGCATTTTTCTATGAAATGCAGGGAATGATATACTAGAAACTTATGTTCTTGCCCCTGCTGTCTGCCTAATGATGGGTGTATTAGTTTGGGTTCCTTCAAAGGGCAGAATTTACAGGTTTTATCACAAAAGGATCTATTAAGAAGGCTTACAAATCCAAAGATGGAGATAGTCCAGGATGGCTGCTCAGCTGTGAAGTAGATCTCTCATCCGGGACTGCAGGACAGCCAATGAGGTGAGATTCTGCCTTAGATCTCAGGTGAAGACTGAAGCCTGAACATCAGCAGACAGGCACAAGTCAAGACTGGAGTGAGTCTGTGTTGATGATCTGCCATGTGTAGCAAGTCGGCATCCGTAGGCAATTGCAAAGGGGAGAGCTTTCCCAGAGGAAGAAGCTGTAACAATCTTCCTTCTTCCTTCCTTTTATACCATTGGAGTTCTAGTTGGACCTTCCACATCTGTGTGGGTGCTCTTCCCTCATTGGCCAGCTCACAAATCTCTCACACTAGAATCCAGGTGGTTCTTGATCCCCATTCAAAGGGTGGTTGACAAATCCTAATCCTAATGGAGATGTGGTTCCTAATTCCCTCAAGTTGACGTAATCCCATCAACGGTCACAATGAACATCTTGATTCAGGACTAGAGCAGAATAAGAATTTGCAAACATCATGATTAGGAGATCCCTTATAGCCTAGAAATGTGTTTGAGTAAAATGTTTAAAAGAAATATTAGGTAATACATGTTAAGGAAAAGAAGGGGGGGGATGTAGAAAACATTTGGAAAGTTGAGTAGGGGAAGAAAAGGACCATAGAAGACTCAGTAGAATAACAGGGAATGTTGTTTTGTGGCATGGTTGGTTTTGCAAGTTTTTTAAGCACAGACAAGAATCCGTATGCTTTAAGGTAGAACCAAAGTGAGAGATTGAATGTGAAAACAGTGAGGATAGTAATGCAACAATTCCTGAAGTAGATAAAAGAGAATGAAGTCAGATACACAAGTGGTGTGGGCAGCCAGTTTGGACAGAAGGAAAAGAATTCAAGGACTCCCTATTAGATGGCTACATTTATCCTGCGTAATTAAGTGGGTCATTGCAAAAGCAAACATGATGGAATTGGATGTGGGGTGCATTGATATAATGGTTGTAGTGTATCTCATGTCAGTCAGGTAAATGGGAGAAATGCAGAGTTGCACAGAAACTTCACATCAGAATAAGGAACACAATTTTGTATTAGAAAAAAATCTAGTAGATTTAAGACTGTCTCTGGTGATGTGTTGGATCATACTTCCTTCTAATCATCATCCTATTGTATTGAAAATTCTGGTATTAAATTCCTGAATGAATACATATCAGGATTGAGTAACATGATGCTTACATATGGCTCCAGGAGGCAAAGATGAGCCCTCTCTGCCTTCTTTCTTTGGATCCCATCCAGTGGGAGTAACTGCTAAGCAACTTCATGGGCAGCAATTGGAAATCCCTGTGTTTTGTAGCACATATATTCCATTGGGTCAAAAATTGGAGATAGAATTCATCACTATGGTCAAAGTACAAACTCTTAAAATTTAAATTTCTAACTGCCATTGCCAAATAAGACATTTTCTGACTCATTGGTTTGTAATAAAGCTCTCATGTGTCTCAAAATTAGCTGAACACCCCAGAAAAATTTTTTTGATGAGGCAGTGTTCAATATCTGCACCCTTGGTAATGACTAGTCACATGGTTACTGAACCACTGATGTGTGGCCAGTGTCACTGAGGAACCCAGTCTTCAGTGTCATTTAATGTTGCTGACTTTACATCTAAACAGCCACATGTGACTAATCGTTCCTCTGTTGGGACAACAAAATTCTAGACTGTATTATAAGTTTAGACTTTCTAAAAGACATAGTGACACTTCTGATTGGAACATCTTTTAAGATTCATAATGACAGACATTTCTTTCTTGGTATGTTGATGTCCTGCATAGATGCCTAGAGACTACAGGTTCTGGATTGAAAAAACAGAAATAATAAAGATTTCATATTTAACACCCTCAAACCTTTTCATAGGGTTTGGGGCTGAAAGATTTTTAAAGAAAAACATCTCTGTACATGGGGCGGGGGACATAGTTTGCCACTGAAGGGTTCAGTTCTCCAGCACCACATAAACTGGGCATGATGATGCATGCACTTGAGAGGCTGAGGCAGGAGGATTGCCATGAATTTGAAGCCATCTGAGGAACATAATAAGCTTGGGACTAAAGAATAAATCATCTCTAGCAAAATGGAACAAAGCTGTCATCTTCCATATATGAGAAGAGCACACACAGTAGGTGTAATTTAGAATTTTGTTCAATGTGTCTGCATGGTGAACTAATATAATAAGTTAATTTCAGCTTGATCTGGATAGATTTGGAAAATATTTAGAGCAGAAGGAATATGTGGGAAGGAAAAGAGAGAAATATTAAGTCAAAGAAAGAAAGGAAGAGGAGGTTCAGATAGAAGGATATCAATTGTAGGAAAAAACTAAGAAAAGAGAGAGCGCAATAGTCACCTGTCACCTCCTTCTGACTTTCCTGACTGCATCTTGCCCAGTGGCTCTCATTTCTTGCCCTCACCAAGGCAAGGCCACACTAAGAGCCACCTTTTGCCAGTACAGCTCAGACATTGAAATTTCACGTTCAGGCTGGGGACATAGCTCAGCAGTTAGAGCGCTTACCTAGCAAGTCCAAGACCCTAGGTTCATTTCCCCATCACCATATAAGCTCAGCATGGTGCTGCACACTGCACTCAGCAGACTAAGGCAGGAGGATTTTTGTGAGTTCAAGGTCAATGTGGACTTCATAGTGAGTTTAGGGTGAGTGTGGACTATTGAGGAAGACTGTTTCAAAAGAAAAAGAAAAAAAAAAGAAATTTAGCTTTCTTAGGTAAGGGCCCCTGATTTATGTTCGATATTTTGTATTAATTCAAATTTTCCTCTAAGTGTAGTGTTTCTTCAGAGTGTTGCTAAGAGGCACTACTTCTTTTTAAAAAAAAAAAAGTTGTGTGGATTTCCCTTGCTTCATTTTCAAGATTTTTTTTTTCTTTTTTTCACTGTGTCTATGGTTGTGGTGTCTCTAAATGAAGGCTTAGTTTCCTGTATGCTGACATCCTATGGGCAAACAATTAGGTATTTTACCATCCTTTTCTATGGGCTTCTTAATACTGCTTCAAGTTTAAGGTGGGTGAACTTTTACAGCAGAAGGGTAGGTACTGCAGCCCCAATATTTTGTGGCATCCTCTCTGCTGCCACCTTGTCATCTGTGGGGACTTCCTGCTAAGTACAATCTTCCCCAGCCTGACCATGCTCACAGCCTGGTTCTTTTTACCACCAGTGTGGGGTAATGGAGAGTCTCACGTAGCTCAGAGCTGTGGGAGAGTGTGTCACTGCAGTTCTCCCTGTCGTTTAGCACCTGTCACGATCATGTTAAATACTAGCATATGCTGGCGGCCTGTCTACTCACTCTCCTTGGTTTTTAGAGTTAGCTGCTAAAATAGATGTAGCAGTAATGTGGGATCCTCAATCTTCATTCTCTCTCTCTCCTTTCCCTTTCTTTCTGTAAATGTATAACTTCCTACAGGTTTCCTCAAAGCTGAGGGAGGTCTCCTCATCTCTATCTCTTGCTCTTGCCAAAACATAGTCTTCTCTCTGTACCCATAGTTACTGCTTCTGGAAATTCAGCCAATCCTAGATCAATAATATTGGAAAGAATCCATGTGTACCAAAGATTCACAGAATTTTTGAAATTCTTATTCTTTTGTAAACAATATGGTAGAGTAACTATTTATGTAACATTTACATTGTATTGGGTATTATAAGTCATTTAGAGATGATTTATATTATGGGAAAACATGTTCACGGCTTCTGTACAAATGTTTAGCCATTGTGCAGATTTTGGTACATGCAGGAGTCCTGGAACAAGTTCCCAATGGATACTCTGAGGGATGATGTATTGTGATAGGAAAGCCTTACCCCGGAATCTTCATGAGAAGAGAAACACAGGATACACAAGCCACAGGATGCCACAGCCACTGTGACAGAAAGTTGAAGTGCAAATCTTTCTGTTAGCACTATTTATTAGAAACTGTACATGGCAGGGAGTTGACATGCCAGGCAGCTGCAGCTGGCAACTGCCAACACCCATTGACTCTGGTCTCTTCGATTAGAAAATGAAAAGTGCCAGCTCATCTTGGGCATTGTTGGCCGTGAGGTGTGCCTGTGAAGTTGGTGCCAGCACGGGAGACATCTGTTACCACCAGTAGAGTCTGTTAATGAAGGCAGATGAGCCTGGATGGACCATGACTCACTGGTTTCTCTGAAGAAATCTGCTAATGAGGCTGAAGGTCAAAGAGTAGCAGTTGTTTCCAGCAAGTGTTATGAGTTTGTATGCAGTGGTGGCTCTGAAAAGGCGCGAGAGGAAGAAGAGATGTGCTTGTGGACTGGAAACTGGCTATTTGTGCAGGAACCTTGTGTTTTTTGGGAGAGTTCTGTGCCCGGCCTCCATATTCTGCACTAGCCATTTTTTACATGCCCTAGCTGCAACATTTTTCCAGGAGCCTGTTTACCTTAGCGAGAGACTGGAATGTCGACGATCCGTAGACATTCTCCCTGTGACCATGGTTATTACACAGAGGAGATGAATGCAGAAGAGGAGAGAAGTTGTCACCCTACCAGGGCGAGTTAGTGTTGGACGTGGGGCTGGAACATTGCTCTAATGACCTCATGCCATGGTGCAGCCAGGGTGAGTGGGATTAAAAATAGCTGTAGGGATTTTGTTAGTAGATTTGTCCCAGGGGCAGCTTGAGCTTCAAGATGAGATTTCATCATTGAGAGCCTACACCACAAAGAGGAAACCATTAGAGTTTTTACAGTTTCTGGTGATAGTCCTTTGCTGAGTATCTACAAGACACTGAGTTTGGCTGTCCTAAATACATAGGAGTCTTTTAGCAAATATGTGTGAATGCTGGTTAAAGATCCATGTGAGCTGGGTTCGTGGAGAGCTGGTATTGTGGAGGGTTGGTTGAGTGGTTGTGTGGTTAGCATGGAAGTCAGCAGGACACGATGCTCCATCGCAAAAATTCAACAGAGGCAATGAGCTGGGTGGAATGACAGCTAAGGACTACTTGCTTGTATACCCTTACGGTGCATATGTCTTCCCCAGAAGGTAACGGTGGTAAAGACCAGGACAGTGGTTTCTGGGATGACTTGTGTATCCTGTGTTTCTCTTCTCATGACTCCTGAGCAGAAGGTTCTCAGGAGTTTCTAGCATCCTTTGTTTGCTCCTCTCATGTTTTCATTCTGAAACTGTCAGGTAAGATACATTACTTTCCCGTATTTTTAAAAAACACAGTTGGAAGACATACACTTTCCATATATAGTGTTTGTTACATCGAAGAAGAATCTATGTGAGAGCAGTGTGTGACCAGCAACAAGAGCCAGCGGCAGGAGAATTTGAAGTTAAAGATTATTGCCCCTGGTAATCCTATAGCAAGTTCAGGTCTAAGGTCTCCCAGAAGGAGGAAGGAGGTATAGGAAGGACGATGGGGCCACAGATCAGCAGTTTGTCACTAGACAAGGGGGCGTGAGGCCTGCCTCAGATGCCATCTTTGCAGTGAAGCCTGCTTACCCGGTAGTGTCTTGGTCATGTGCTAGATAGGCTTTAACCCAACCTAAATCCCCCAGAACTTGGGGTTGTTGGAACAGTCATGATTTGTTAATGATTTTTAAAGGTCATTTATTTATATAAGGGCAAGAGTTGGTGATATATTGCCCATTTTGTTTGATAACATTTTGCCATCTTTCAGTGAGCTTCATAATTTCTTGTTCATAGCAGGACATGTCTGTATCAGTGAAAAATTGAACAAGGTGCTGGAGTACAGCCTCAGTTGAATTCAGTGTTATACCACACAAAGCATTTTGAAGAGAATGAAACAAGTGGAAGTCTGACAATATAAGGTCAAGTGATTGCGGTGGGTGTGACAACGTAGCTCACTCAGGCTCCAGTAATTTTTGAAATGTGATAAAACTTGTTTATTACGGTCTTATATTGTCATTAACTCCTTTATGATTGATGAATTCTGTACATTTTTGGATGATGGGTTCTTTCAAACTGTCCAACTGGCAATAGTATACATTCCAATTGATTGTTTAGCTCCTTGGTAGAGGCATGAAATACAGACACCTTTAAAATTCTACCACACTGAGAACATAAGCTCCCTCTGATGATTGCTTTCAGTGGCATTTGAGGCAGATCATCACATTGGGACCAAGATCATTTGTGCACCACATTGTTGT
The DNA here is from genome assembly GCA_004027205.1 of Ctenodactylus gundi. Classification (NCBI taxonomy): domain Eukaryota; kingdom Metazoa; phylum Chordata; class Mammalia; order Rodentia; family Ctenodactylidae; genus Ctenodactylus; species Ctenodactylus gundi. The sequence goes on along the minus strand of PVKB01003836.1, from coordinate 48,656 downwards.
AAACAATCCACTTCTGATCACCAGTTATCAGTTGCTTCCAAAAAGGATCATTTTTCCTGTGTTGAGGCCAGTGTGGGCTACATAGTGAATTCCAAACCTGTGTGGACTACAGAGCGAGATCCTGTCTCAGAAAAAAAAATCATTTTATTCATGTTTAATGAGCATGTCGCAAATGTTTATACATGCAGTCAAATAAAGTTCTTCGAGTTCATGAGGAACCCCAATATCGAGCTTGCTTACATATCCCAGCTTCTTCAGGTGATCATGAACACTTGAATGATGAATGTTCAGTGTTTCTATGATCTCTTGTGCCATGCAACATGGGTTTGAATCAATCAGTGCCATATTTTGTTGTCGTCAACTTTGGTGCCCTCCCTGACTAAGGATCATTGCTTGGATCCAAATGACCAGCACAGGATTTTCTGAAGCATCGTTAGTTCTGATTTCTTTGTAGAGCATTGTCATTATTAACTGTGTGCAACTTTCACAAGGTTAATGCACATTCTTCCCTTTATTGAAATAAAATAGTAAAAGAAGGCAAACATGCACAGATTTGTCTTTCATCTTTAACTTGTAAAATCTCCAAAACTCAACCAAATTATCCATGTTTTTAGAACGAAGCGAAGCTCTAACTATCATCTGTCAAATGACATAGCAATAACACAGATGCAACTGACTCTAGTACTTCCAAAATGAACTAGTAAGATTTTTTTTCAAAAATGCATCATGACCTGCATGACTTTTCCAACAACCCAACACAGACAGTGTTGGGAAACTGGGCAATCTATACATTGAAGTAAAATTCAAAAACTACTATAAATACTTGAGGAATATACTTTAGTAATATTTTAAAAGAAAACTCTTAATATCATGAATACCTATTCAATAAATTCCGTGTAAAAATTATCTTGAAGTTATCAAATAGATGTATCTAAGCAGTATATTTTACTCTTACTGTAACAGCAAAATGCTACAACTGAAATCTACCAGAGAATATTTGGCTAAACAAGTTATTATACACACATATAATTAAATACCACAAAGACCTTAAAAGGGGTGCTATAAAGATGCCTATTTATTCAGAAATGTTTGTGATTTTTTAAGATGTAAAAAATTTAAAACGTATATATGCACGGACCTAGGTTTTAGAAGACAGTGATACTTAGCCAACTTTATCTTTTGTGTTAATAGAGTGATGGGAGACTTAAAAATGTTTGTTCTCATATTTTCTGAAGTGAGGAAAAAATACAAAGGTGGGAAATATATTACATCTATAAAAGAAGAGAAGGATAAAACAAATGGGAGAAACAGAAGCTAATTAAACCATGATAACGAAGTACCTGAGACAGAACTTAAATCTGTGTGAAGTGAGGGGGTACTCACTATTTCCTGATGGCCTGATTCCCTTAGGGACTGTAGTGCATTGCAGTTCCCTCGATTATAGAATTTAGTTCGTTCTAACAGTGGAGATCAAAGCGAGGCAGAAAAAAATCTCAATAACATTCTGACAAAAATTAAAAGATGAAAGAAAGCTGTATAAAATAATTGATAGAACTTGAAAAAGCAAAACCTGCATGTGTTCAGAAAAGTCTTTGATAAAAGCCACTTCTGTAAGTCATGCCATGTTATATGAAATTGACAATACACAGAACAAAATGCTGGAGCCATTTCTTAACACAGTGTAAGAGTGCCAGATTGTATTTTAAAGATCAAAAGGTTTAATAACATGTTATGCTGTGAAGGTATGAGGAAACAAACATTTTTCATCCATTTCTATGGGTAGATAAATACGGTTTCATAAAGGGGATGAATTTTGATTCGTCAAAATTTAAAGTGCACACAACCTTTAAACCACGATGTTCTTATAACATGGCTATCGTCCTCTCCTGGATCCTTCCCTTTATTCCTGGGCTGTTATCCTTCCAGACATGCATAATTCCCATCCTAGGTGTAACTGCACAGCCAGATAATTGGACATGTGACTCTAGGTACTCTAGTCATTGCACCACTACCCAACATTTGATTACATCATCCTTCCCACCAAACAACAAATACTCTCCCTTGTTGGCAGGATAAATACCTTAGTGAGGTATCCACGATCTTCCTCCACCTACTCCGATTCCATTTCCCCAAACCTTCTTATTCCATTAGTAACGAGGAACGGGACAGAAATCCAGGAAACATACTTCAGGACTGGCCATGTAGTTGGGCATTATCATGAATGAAGTTTATTTTTTCATATTTTAAGTTTACATGTTACATCTTTCCCATTCCCACCCCACCATCTCCACATATCCGCTTTCCTTCTGCACAAAACCTATCTTTTTACCTTTTTCATCTCCCCTTTGCTTTTTCTTGTATGTTTTTCTCATATTAGAGAAACATATGACATTCAGCCTTTTGCGTCTGAGTCATTTCACCAACTATAATTATCTTAAGGTCCATCCATTTTCCTACAGATGATTCAAATGTACTCTTCTTTATGGCAGACATAAGTACTTGGTTCTTGAGATTGGGAAGGTCATGAGTCAGTGGAGATACCGCTATTCTATTCATTGTAAATTATAACAGTATAGTCCAGTACTGCAGAAATAGAGATGAACAACCATTAAAACGCAGTGGCTTTATACTTTCATTAAAATGGCTATGGTTTATTTTTAAAAAAGGAAAAATAACAGCTGTTGGGGAGGATGTGGAGAAAGTTGAATCCTTCTACATTACTGGTGAGACCGTGAAATGGTGCAGGTGCTATAGAAAACAGCATGGAAATTTCTCCAAAATTAATAATAAAATGACCATTTAATCATGCAATCCTGCTTCTGAGCATGTACCTAAAGTCTTTGAAAGCAGAGCCTTGGAGAGGTATTTGTACCTCCATGCTCCATAGCCACATTGTTGAAAACAGCAGGAATGTGGAAGCACCCCAAGTGTCCACTCATGAATGAATGGGTAAGCAACATGTATATTCATACAGTTGAATATTGTTCCATCTTAAGAAGGAAGAAAAGTCTGATATATATATATGGATGTATCTAGAGAACTTTAAAGTGAAATAAACATGAGTCCAAGGGGTAAGTATTGTATAATTCCATTTATATGAGGTTCCTAGAGTAGTCAAATTCATGGAATCGGGAAGTGGAATGGGACTTGTCAGGGATGTAGAGTCTGAGTTTGAGAAAAGGTGAAGATCCTGAAAATGCTGTTAATTTCACAGCAGTATAAATGAATTTGATGCTACTGAACTGTTCACTTATAAGTGAGAAATTTCTCCTTATCTAAAAATGATTTTATGTGATATTTACTTCACCACTGTTAAAAGTAACTTTAAAAATAACAGAGAGATGCAGTATCTATCAAGGAAATAGAAAGCTAAATTCAGCAGTCACTTTGATGATTTCAGGAGAGCTCATCTAGCCAATGGGCCATAGGCATTAGACCCAACAGCATGAGCATCTGTTTTGGTTTGGGTCTGAAATGTCCCTCAAAAGTCTCATACATTTGTGTGTTATGGATTGTCTATGGAACCATGTGCTGTTGGGAGATTGGGGCCTAGTCTGGAGGGGTGGATTATAGGCCTGTAAATTGGATTACTGGCATGTAGTGGAGGCTTACCACACCTTCAACACCTGCATGCAGGAGGGGCTGATCCCTGGGATGAGAACTGGAAGGATAAACAACCTGCTTCTTGCCTTTCTTAAAAGATTAGACTTGACTTGACTTGGCTTTCTGTTTGTAATGTCAAGGAGCTGCCTCCCCCTCTGCCTCTGCCATGTACATCCACTGTTGCCAGCCACCCCTGAATGGAGTGTGACCTTCTGAAACTGTGAGCTAAAATAAACCTTTCCTCCCCTAAACTTGTGAATGTCGGGTATTGAGTCACAACAAGAAAAAGTTACTGAGACAGCATCTGACCCACAAGTGCTGTGGGAGACAGGTGAATGTGATGGACATCACAGTCCATTTCCTGAGTAGCTTCATTGGTTTAAAGTTAATAGCTGCTTGAGTAGTTGGCAGTTCAACCCAAGAAACACTATAGTTGCCAAGCAACATATGGTTGCTGTCAACAGAAGCAAATCTAATATTAGTTTCATATATCTGAGCATAATAGAGGAAATATTGAATCTAAATGTTTTTGTTTCTTCATTCTCTAGGGAATAACATAAACAGTCAAGAACATACTGTACGATTTCTAGAAGAACAATGTTTCACACACAATCTTATGTTTTGTATTCTTTGCCAAACACATTCAGTCTTTCAAGAGACCAGAGGGAACAAGTGGGTACCTGCTACTGTATTTACATCATGAGCACTCATAGCTTTATATGAGAAGATTTGAAGTCACTCTTGTAAAATAAAACCAGTAAATGGCAAACTCTTTCCTTAGCAATGAATTTCTTTAAATCCAGAGGACTCTTTCACAGTTAAGTTTAGAAAACCATAACAATAGCGTATTCATTTTACTTCCTGCACAGAGCAAGGAAGTATTCTTTTAGTTTGAATCACCTGCTTGTAAAGGCCATGGTTATAGAAATAAAGTCGCTGGGAAATGTTCAAAATTAAAATGTTCAACTGTGTGTTAGTACATCTTCTGTGTTTGGTAATATGATACTATAGTCAGAGTAAGTTATAAGGAAAGAAGGTTAATTTTGGCACATAGTATGGACTCAAGGTAAAGGAAGATGGTGTTGGCCTTTTTTCCCCCCACATTTTATTGATATGTATATGTGCAAAATTCAAAGTTTATAATGAGGTTGGGCATTTTGTGCACATTCATGTCTTGTCAAGGTGACAAGAGCTTTCCCACTCTCCTTTTGTCCCTCCCCCTACCCACTCCTCCCTTCCTCCTCCCCGACCCTACCCCCATCTTTCACTTTGTCTTTCGTCTTAAGTTCCAAAGGAGTTGTGGTCTGGGTCTCTCATATCAGAGAGACCATTTGATGTTTCACCTTTTGCTTCTGACTTACTTCATTAAGCATGATATTCTCAAGTTTCTTCCGTTGGCCTGTAAAAGCCTCCATGCTGTTGGACTTTATAGATGCATAGTATTCCATTGTGTATAAATATCACAGTTTGTGTATCCACTGGTCTGTTGATGGGTATTTTGGTGACTTCCATATTTTAGCTATTGTTAGTTGTGCTGCTATAAACATGAGTATACATATATCTCCTGGAAGACAAAGTAGGCAAATTTCTAAAAGACATAGGGGTAGGCAAAGATTTTCTTGACAAGACACCAAGAGCACAAGAAATTATCCCCATTATTAACAAATGGGATCTTGTCAAACTAAAAAGTTTCTGCACAGCAAAGGAAACTATCAACATTGTAAAAAGAGAACCAACAGACTGGGAAAAAATATTTACCACCAACATCTCAGATAAGAAGCTTATAACTAGAATATACAGGGAGCTGAAGAAAAGTAAGCCTACCAAAATAAAGGATCTTATTGAAAAGTGGGCAAATGAAATGAAGAGACAGTTCACTCATGAAGAAATGCAAAAGGTGTTGGCCTTTTTGCTGGCATCCCTGGAGACACTGACAGCGGCAGTTGTGGCACGTATGTGAGATCTGACAGATCTAGTTTTTGCAGAAAACCTACTCTCGAAAAAATTCACTAATCTGTGACTCCATTAATCACATGAATGATGTACTGTGTTCATGAAGATAGAATTCTATCCCCTATGAAAGACCTCATCTAGTTCCACCTCTCAGTGTCTCATAATGGGGATTAAGTGCACACATGGCTTTCAAAAAGGGAACAAGCCGTATTCAATCTATAGCAAATTAAATTGGCTAAAGTATACCAGTAGAAATTATTTTCAAAAAAGACACTGCTCTCTTTACTGAATTTAATTTACTTTGTCTAAGCTATCAGTGAAGAATATAGTAAAGCACGTAAATTCTTAGTTTTAATTTTTTTGTTTTTAATTGACATATAACATTTTTTTTTGAGATAGCTTCTCACTGTGTAGTACAGGCTAGTCCTGAACTTACTCCATGGCTCAGGCTGGACTTGGGCACACAATAGTCCTCCTGCCTCAGCCTCATGAGTGCTAGGATTATAGGCGTGCACCACCACGTCCAGTTTGTGTGGTGTGGGGGGATTGAACTCAGAGCCATATGCTTACTAAACAAGTGCTTTAGCCTCTGTGTTATTCCCCCAGCCCCGACATGATAGTTTGGAAGTCCTTGCACTTTGAATTTTCTCTGCTTGACTCCAGTCCTCTGGGAGCCTGGATCCATCCCACACCTGGTCTTCTCTGTCCTTTGCCTCCAGGAAACCTCATTTCCACACTGGTTTCTCACTTTTGTGGCCACACCACGAGCCTCTTCTGCCTCTGAAATCTTACTCACCTCTGCTACTCTGTGGCTGTATCTCCCAGCCACTCCCCTGTTTTTCTGTTTCCCACAGGCTTCTCTAAACCTCCACCTGCCCCTAGAATTCCTGTTCAACTGCTCCCACTCCTCTCTTTCTTTTCTGTTTCTGTCCAGAGCAAAAGCAGCTCCTCCATCAGTGCTGTGACTGTACTTCCTCCCACACCCTGCAGGCCCTTCCTCCAAACAGGAGAGCCGACTTGATGTCTGGTGTTTCTGCTTAGGAGCTGTGTGACTTTGGAAAGGTGGTCACCCTCCTTGTATGTGAGCTTTTCATCCCCAGACATGGCTAGTAGCTGCTGCATCACAGAGTGTGAGGACTAAAAGAGATCACGTACATAAAGCGCAGTGTCCCTGTCTGCTTGTTCTTAGTTCCTGACCAGCGTGTGGCGCCATGACCACCGCAGCACTTTCAATGTTCTGCTTCCTGTGCCTGTTCAGTATCCCTTCTGCCTGCCACCCGAGCTTGCCTCTTGTTTCTGTCTCCCATTCTATCAAACCCCATGTGTCTGGCTGCTTTCACAACTCTGCTTCTCTTGCCCTTCAGCCTTTAAGGTTTGACTTGAGTAACACTTCATCCAGGAAGTCTTACTTGATTTCAGCTCCCTTTCCTTTATCAAGCGTATTATTTACCTTCACCTGAGAAAAATATCTGTGAGAAAATTTTATTTGTGGCTCATGGTTTCAGAGTTTTCAGTCCATACACAACCAACTCCATTTCTTTTTGGTCTGTGGAGAGGTAGAAACATCATACAGAAGGGCATGGTGGAGAAAAGCTGCTGTATGGCACTGGGAAGCTGAGAGAGAGAGCCAGGGAGGAAGGGTCCAGAGATGAGATCTAGTCCCTATGGTCACGACCCTCTGATTTTATCCCTTTAACTAAACCCCACTTCCGAATTCTCCATTCACCTCCCAGTATCATCAGATTACAAAACTGTCCAGGGATTAATCCACTTGATGAAATTAGAGCGCTCATTAACCAACCTCTTCCCAAAGCTCCACCTTGGAATGCATGGCTTCTGGTGGGGAGTCATCTTAGATCCAAACCATAACACCAAGTAGCTTGTCCTCCCACATTCACTGGGAATCCCCTTAGCAATGGCCAGTACTATCAACTAGACTGGAGTCCCCAGTCATACAGCTAAATACCGGTAGAAATTGTAGTGTCTACAACTTGAAACCATCATACTTAGTAAAGTGAGAATGAGTCAGACTCAGAAAGTTGAATATCACATGACTTTTCTAATGTGAGGAACCCAAAATACAGGTAATTAAATTGGTCAAATGGATAAAATATTGGGAGGGATGAGGGAGGGGGCAGGAGGTCCAAGAAGGGGGTCAGAGAGCGATTGTAAAGTTGACACTACATGTATGTGTACAAAATTCTCAAGCTCAGCATAGCCATTATGTCACACACACACACACACCCACACCCACACACACCCACACCCACACACACACACACACACACACACACATAAAAATTGGGGAAAATAAAGATATAATGATAGTTCTATAGTGATAGTTCTATATATGAAAAAAGGAACTATAGTGTCTTAGTTACTTTTTCATTGCTGTGACTTAATCCCCGACACCCACGAACTTAGGAAAGGAATGGTTTATTGTAGCTCACAGTCTCGAAGGTCACAGTCCATTCAGGGGTGGCTGGCAACAATCGAAGTACATGGCAGAGAGAGAGAGGTGGAGGCAGCTTCCCCAGACAAACAGGAAGACAAGCTGAGGCTAGTTGAGACTAGTCCCCGCCCTCCAGGAAGGCAGGTGCAGCTTATGTATCCTTTCAGGTCTCCGCCCAGTAACCAGCCCCTCCTGCATCCAGGTGTGGCCACTCACTACACACCGTTGATCCTAACTTAACTGCCATCCACCCCTCTAGACCAGACCCCAATCCACCAACATCACATGGTTCCATTAAAATACATGAGACTTCTGGGGGACACTCCAGATCCTAATCACAACATATAGCATCTGATTATCCATTCAGTCATTGGTGTAACAGGTTGGAGAACCAGTTACTCCATTGAACACTGATCCAGGCCAGCGCACCCAGTTATTCACTCGTATTGCTTAATAGGTTTTTTTGAAGATGTGGCCAACATTTGGAAGTCATTGACTTCATGAAAAGAAAGCTATACTCTATCTTAGCTACTTTTTTGTTGCTGGAACAGAATATCTGCTATCCACAACTTTAGAGAGGAAAGATCTATTTTAGCTCACAGTTTCGAAAGTCACAGTCCATTTACAAGTGGGCGGAAATCACCTGGAGTGGCTGGAGCTGGAGCCAGATCAGAGAGCTCCTTGCCGCATGGCAGAACACAGCCAAGTCTGGAAGGAAGGGCAGAGCTACCCTGCCAGGTCAAGCCCCAAGCATCTGCCCCTGCCAACCAGACCCCGCCTCCCAACAGTACGTCATATCCATAGGTACATGAGGCTTTGGGGGACACTCCAGATCTGAACCACAGCTTACTCTGCTCTGGATGGACCCCATTACAATCCAAGAACAAACCAGGCTTGCCTGAAAGAAGAATTGGGCCCTGAGACTGCGGACTGCAAAGTAAGCTTACTCCAGAATTTTCAACCCCAGGCTTGCACTGTGAACTTTGAACTTCTTAGACCATAATTGGGTAAGCCACCTGCCTCTCTCTCTCTGTGTGTGTGTGTGTGTGTGTGTGTGTGTGTGTGTGTGTGTGTGTGTGTGTGTTGTGTCTGTGTGTCTGTGTGTCTGTGTGTGTATTTCACACGCCTGGTTCAGCCTCCTTGGAAAAGCATGCCTGACGCAGCCTCTGGGCACTCCCAGGCTGGATCGGTTCGGTCAGCTCCTGGACTCTGCTGCTCTGACAGCTCCATGCAGGCAGTCTGGCTGTGTCTCCCTGTGCTGTCTCACAGCCCTATTTATATTGAGTGAAAGAGTTAGAGGGAGAGGCAATCAGAATCTATCCCACTATGTCCTGAGGCATTGTAAGAATGACTCTGTTTTGAGAAACAGCTCTCTTAATTGGCAGGCTGTTACTCATCACCGCTGTAACGAATTTCCCACAGGTTAGTGTTTCATTCACTCCTGTCTTGACGCAGCCAGGAAGAGCCGTTATCTTCTGCCTCACCTACTGGCCTCAGTTGTAGAACCAGCCATTTCCATATTAACCATCCCTAGTAGAAAAATTCAAAATCTGCAGTGTTCCAAAATCCAAAATTTTTTGAGTGCCAGTATCACACCACAAGTGTCGTAATAACACATGAAAAATAACACATCTGACCTCATGTGACAAGCTGAAATCCAAATGCTGGTGCCTAACAATATTATATCCATTGTCTTCATCAGAGAAACCCTGAAGTCTGAAATACTTTGGTACCAGGCATTTCAGATGAGTGATCAGCTTGGACTCCAGGTTAGAATTTATTTGCTCCTGGGCACCCCGTCTGGGACCTTGCTCTTTGGTTTTCCAGCACATGCATCGTTTGGTGTGAGAACAGTTTATAAACAGCTATTCGGAGTAAAGTGTTTTTCCCCCCCTACTTCATCCTTCACTGGGATTTTTCCTTATATAATAGGGTTCTCCTATAGTTATGGTGACAGGTTTATTTTGAAACTCAGACTGAGACCAGATATGCTCACAGAGATGCTGGTGTAGATTAGTGATTTGTATTTATTCTGAAGTCAAATTTCTTCATAATGTTACTGTATGGCATTTATATCCTATTTGAAAGTTGCGTGGCCCTGATAATGGCTTCCACTCTTTCTTATTGGACTGGCTAACATGAGGCCAGCGTTTGATCCCTGCTTTTCTTCCTAACATGCTCTTTAAACATTGGCAGCACCAGTAACGATCCTGTTTCTGAGCTGACATCACAATCCTTGAAATAGTTAGAACTGGTTGGATCTCTTTCCACATGACGTAATGTATTTTGTTAAAGTTGGAACATGTTGAAGTTATGGAATCAGGCAGTTCCTTGAATTGTTTGGGTCCAGAGATACTTGCAATAGCTAAAAATATCTTCACATAGAGAGAACTCTATCAAGACGTTTCTCCTTTTGGAAGGAGCTCTAATCATTCTGTCTGTAGCTTCTTGGAAAATAGTGAATCTGCTTCCAGTTGCAGGGAATGCACATTGTACTCAGACAGTAGAAGTGCATAGCTGGTGTCCTCTGAGGAATCTGCTCAGTCTCTGAGCTTCCCGAGACTTAAAAGAGAAGGGCACAGTGCCAAAAGGGCTCCAGAGGGTAGAATGTCCGGGTCACTAGAATTTGAGACACTGTCCTCAGTGCTGGACCTGGTGAGTACAAAGTGGCCTGTAGCTAGAAAATAATGAGGCATGAGGGGCTGCAGAGCAGCAATGGATGGTATTTTGAACTTAAATCATTGAGTGGAATGCTTAACAGTGTGAAAACTTGGATGCATGAATTGCTCCACGAAAGTTGGTAAGAGGAAGATAATAGTGATTACCATCTTTAAGTCTTCTATTCTTAATGGAATGACTCACTTTTCCAGAAGCCACACAGTTGGGAAGAGAACCAAAATGGTAGGTTTCCCTCTCCTGGCCACAACTTAGGCTGGGTCTGATCTTGTGAAAAATGTGGACACAGGCAAAGTGAGTGACAATCCCAGTTGTGTCACTAAAAAGTCCTGATCACTTTGTGCTTCAATTTCTGTATGTATACGAGAGGTGATGGAAAACCTCAGTGAATCTTTATATTTAAAAATATATTACAGTGAAAGACACGTTACTGTTAACCTGCCTCAGAATATCCCCCATACTTCAAACGTTCTTATCTTACTGTTCTTGTCACTTTCTGAAGAGTTCTGATTTTCTTCTTTGATGAGTGTCTTTTTGAGTTATGGTTAAAAAAAAATCAGTGGATTCTGCTGTGAAGTGCTATTCACTGGAAATGCAAGCTCATGAGTGACTAGAGCGTGTGCTCATCCACTGTACTCATCAAATCTGGCGTTGTCCAACTTCTGGCTCTCCCTTCAAGTCAAAATGATCATGAAACATAAACACTCCAATAGAATGCAATTAAAGACAGCCATGAAAAAGGACTTCTACAACTACTTTAAAGCTATTTTGAGGAGGATTAAAAGCAATGTGTCTTTTTTTGGAATAATTGTTAATATTTTAAACATTCACCATATTTTTATTATATTGCATAAAATAGGACTGGTAATTTTATCTTCCCTGATACATTATGTGGTTTTGAAGATTAATGTCTTCAGTAAATGATTATTGAATGTGTTCTGTATGCCATGGCCCTTGTGGAGTGCTAGCAACACAAACCTAGAATGGCACTGTGTCTTCTTTCCAGCAGCTGCAGGCTGGTGAGCCGTTCTGTGAGAAGCAGATGTTTCCATTATACTGCAGTGGTGATGTATCTAAAGTTAGTGAGCTTATTGAAAAGGTCTCTTCAGTTCATTTGGGATGTCGGGAAGGCAGCGGAGAAAGCTGAGACAAAGTAGAAAGAGTAGTGAAGATCTAGGATGGGATGTGCAGAGAGAAGGGTGATGAATTCACTGAGGCCTGAAGTATTGTGCAGCAAACGTGGGACTGCACCCGATGAACTCTGTAGCTCAACAATGCAAGATCTGCAAGAGGAAGACTACACAGCAGACAGTATGGATGTTTATTAATAAGGCGAGGTGATGCCGGACAAGAGGAGAACAGGTAGCACAGCCCAGGGGCAGGTGACATGCCAGTAATCATGGTAGGGTGGAAAGGAGAGGATGGGTATGAGAGGGATTTATCTCACTGTATACATTGTAGAGTCCCAGAAAATGTGGGGATATTAGAAGATAGCACTGCATGTAAATTGAATCTCAATAATGTGGCTTTTAAGAAGAGTCATCTTGCTGAGCCTGGCATCACAGACCTATAACCTCACTCTGGGAGGCTGAGGCAGGAGGTTTGCAAGTTGAAGCCTAGCCTAGGCAACTTAGCAAGTTAGGGAGAACCTGTCTCAAAATTTTAAAAGGAAAGAAGAAAAAATGGGCTGGGGCTGTAGCTCAGTATGAAGGCTCTGAGTTCAATGCCACATGTTTTTTTTTAAGCCATATTATGGCATGTAAATTATATCTCAATGCAAAGAAAAGCAGTTATCGGTGTTAGTGTGAGCAAAGATGAAGCAAAGATAATTTCTCTGCTGGAGTTTGGATCTGGAATTTTTTCAACATGCCCACATGATAAAGGCTTGGTTTCTAATGGGGCACTATTAGAAAGTAAAAGAACTTTCCAGAGATAAGGCCTTATGAGAGATTTTAGATTATTGGAGATGTGTCCTTGAAGGGGATAGTGGAACGTTAAACACTTTTCTTTTGCTATCTGGCAACTGTGAACTAAGTGATTTGTTCTGCCGTGATACACTGTGCCACGGTAAATTCCCTTTTATTTTTCTTACCTAATTGCTTTCTCACTAATGTTCTGAATACTGTATTGATCAGAAGTAATGAGAATGGACATTCTGATCTCATACAGACTTCTGATGGAATTCTTTCAGGTATTCCCCCCCCCCCCCAATTAATATGATGTTGGTTGTGGGTTTGTCATGCAGGTCTTTTAGCATTTCAAGTTAAGGTCTTTCTGCATATATTTTTATCAAGGTCTTTATTATGAATTTTGTTGAAGGCTTTTTTAGCATGTATTGAAATGCTCATGTGATTTTTATCCTTGATTCCATTTATGTGTCTATTACATCTATTGATTTACGTATGTTGGGCCATCCTTGCATCCCTAGGATAAAACCAACTTGGTCATGATGCATGATCTTAGCATATTGTTGGATTTTGCTGATGATGATCTTATTGAGGATGTTTGCATCTATGTTCATCAAGGATATTGATCTGTAGTTTTTCTTTTCTGTTGAGTCTTTTTTTTTTCTGTTTCATTAATGGGATAATCTGAGGTTCTTAGAGTCCATTTGAGAGGATACCTTTTCTTTCTTTACATTGAAAAGTTTGAGGAGCATTGGCATTAGTCCTTCTCTCAAGGTCTGGTAGAATTCATCAGTGCATCCGTCCAATCCTGGGCTTGTTCTGTCTGACAGAGTGTTGATACTGAATCCATCTCATTGCTCATTAATTGTTCTGTTTAGACTTTATAACCTTCTTGGTTCAATTTAGGTTGATTATATGTGTCTATAAATTCTCCAATTTGTTGGCAAATGAATTTTCACAACAATTTCTGCTGATTCTCTGAATTTGGAGTGGTGTCTTTTGTGATTTCACTTTTTTACATATTTTATTAACTTGCACAGTCTCTTTTTTCAGTAAATTTGGCTAAGAGTTTAATCTTGTTTATATTTTCAAAGAAGTAATTCTTTTGATCTTTTGTATTTACCTTTTGTATTTTTATTTTTATTTTTGGTCTCAGTTTCACTAATTTGTGCTCAGATCTTTGTTTCTTTTACTTTTGGGCTTGATTAGTTCTTATTTTTCTAGTATATTGAGATACATCATGAGCTTATTTATTTAGGCTTACTCTGTTTTTCCACTGTAGACACTTGTAGCTATAAACTTTTCTTTAGAACTCTTTTCATTGTGTGCTGCAGGTTCTGATATGTAGGGTGTCTATTTTCTTTTGATTGTGGGGAGTTTTTAATTTCTCCTCTGATTTCTTCGGTGACTCATTGATCTTTTCAAAGTGTACTATTCAATCTCTGTGATTTTGTGTAGCTTCTTTGGCTTTCTTTGCTGCTGATTTCTAGTTTCATTCCATTTTGATGTAATAGAATGCATAAGATTATTTCAGTTTTTATTTATTAACACTTTTTTACGGCACAAACTTGATGGACTTTGGATAGAGTTCTGTAGGATGCCAGAAAAAATATGTGCTCTGTTGATGTTGATGAAACACTCTATAGAGATTAGTTAAGTCCACCTGATCTGTAGCATAGTTTAATTCTGATTCTTCTTTATTGATTTTTATCTACTTGATCATGTTTATATTAGTAGAGTAGTGAAGTCCCTCATTGTGACTATATGGGAGTCTGTCTTTTTATGCAAAATACAGTTTGTTTTATGAAATTGGGTGCACGAACATTTGAATTTGATATGTATGTAGTTATGTTTGTTCTGTCATCTTGGTGAATGCTTTCCTTTCCTAATGTATAATTGCTCTTTAAAAAAAAAATTCTTCTGGTCAGTTTTGGTTAGAAGTCTGTCTTGTCAATGATTTTAGTTTTTTTCTTCCTTTTCTTATTAATATTTAAAATCTTTCTGGTGACAACCATCTGATACTTTTGTAGTCAGTACTCACATGAAATAATGCCAGTTTGCAGTCAGCTATATTCATTGACTTAGATTGTCTTCCAGAATTTATTCTTCCTGGCCCAGGTGCTTTGCTAATATTTAAAAATGAGAAAGTATTAAATGTATTCAGTGATAAAATGGAAATAAGAGAATGAGATAACAAGGAAGCCCTCATATTTGATATCTCTCTCTTGCATCAAAAGATGACCCTAGTCTGAAAGAAAATTGCAAATGATAAAACTAACAGTATTATTTAAACATGTAATCTGGCAGAACATGTCTTCAGGTTTTTCTAAATGTTGTGGCAAGCACAATTTCACTGAATGATGGCCACTGCATGAACTTTCCCTGGCTTATAAATATTTAGAACTGTGATTACTCATAAATCTAAGGATTGCTGTGGAACTATTTTTCCTGACGGTCTGTTTTTATCATCAAAATGACATTAAGATTTGGAATGAACTAATTATCATTTAGCTGTGTTATTTGGGAAAAAAAACTGGTTACTCTGAATTTATATCATTGGACTAAGACCTAGGTTAAGTGGAATAATATTGTGGCCTTTGTTTCATGATTGGAGTTATAAGACAGAAAAGCTGGGTTCAATATGTCAGTGTTTTCTAAGACCACTTCTCTTTGCAACATAATGGAGTGATTTTCTGTTTAAAATCCATCTAATCAAATGTCTTCTTCCTGTCATTACTGTTTAAACAAGAGGTTCAGTTCATTCAGTGGCTGTGACTTTTTAATAGCATATAAGGGATTTTATAGTGACTGAAGGGAAGATGGAAATGGCTCTTGGTGACAAGAGTATCCTTTGCCTAAAATGTGGATCCTTAGGGCAGGCCCTTGCCTTCAATACAACGTGCTGTTTACTGTTTTACTGAAGCGGGAAAACAATCTTTTTTCAAAAAATAATGGTTTGAGGAGAATGGGTGCATCATGGTCCATGAAGGTCAGAACAATGAAGGTTTATTTTGTTTTTACACTTAGATAAAACACCAGGACCCCTCTCAAACCTGTCTGCTCTTTGTTAATCATTGCTGTCAGGGATCCTCTGCCCTTCCAGTGCTAAGAGAGCTTTATAACCTTGAGCTTTCTTAGCCCAGAGTTGAAGGACCAGATTAGGGCTGCCTTGCCTTATGGCATATCGAAGTCTGAGATTCATTTAATTTTTTGATTATTATATAATTTATGATTTGTATGCTTTTAAGTCATTGCTACCTTCTCCATCCTCAATATTGTTCAGATTATGACTTTAAACTAATAAAACAGAGTTTCAATGGAAAAAGGAAGAGAGCGATGCCAAGTGGAGAGGAGAATTTGGCCATTCCCTAGGTGTGTTACTCAAGGAAGCAGAAGCATTGGAAGTTTCAAATACACTTAATTTTTGTATGATCTCTTACCATGGAATAGCTTAGAATTGGCAGAGGTATGATAGATTGATGCTAGAAAAGAACTTACAGTTTTTTTTAAAGGCAGGCATAAAGTTCTTGGATAATTATTATGTTTGACATCATTTAACCCAATTCAGTTTTGCACTCTCAAATTGTATTTTTTTTTCTCTCTTTCACTCATAGTCAAGCACATGTCCTTATTGTGGTCGTCTCCTCAGCCCAGGTTAGCTGGCATCTGCCCCGTCTTCTCTCCTGCTCCTTCTTGCTCATTCATTCTGCTCGCTGTTCCTTCTGCCTATATGACTGTCGCACTCTATCGTGTGTGGTCCCCAGATCGCTGCTCTTCCCTCTGATGTCTGATCACAATTCACCTGCTCACGGTGGCCTTCTCTGGCCACCATACCAATAACCTGTCCACTTGTCCTCAGGTTTCATCCCTGTCATAGCATGTGTCATATTTTTCTTTAGGACTAAATAATATTTCATTGTATGAATGTAATACATTTTTTTAATCCATTTTCCTATGGATGGACACTGAGGTTGCATTACCTTTTGGCTATGGTAAGTAACAGTGCTATGAACAAAGATGTGCAAGTTTTTCTTAAAGACCCTGCCTTCATTGCTTTTGAGTATATATCTGAAGTAGAGTTGCTCAGTCCATATGGTCATTCTGTGTTTGATTTTTAAAAGAATCATAATACTGTTTTTCCGTAACCTCCATGCCTACCAACAGTGCCAAAGGGCTCCAGTTTCTTGCATCCTTAGCAAGGCCTGCTTTTTTTTTTGTTGCTGCTTGTATTCTTTTGATAGTAGGCATATGAATGAGTATAAGGTGGCATGCCATAGCTTTGGTTTCAGTCTCCGTAATGATTAATGATGTTGAACATCATTTTAGTTGAATATGGGTTTTGGTTTTCATTTGTGAGCATTGTTTTCTAATTTCCATTGTAATTTCTTCTTTGATCCTTTGGTTGATCAAATAGTCTGTTTTGTAATTTCAACAAATGTGTGAATTTACCAGCTTTCTTTTTGTTATAAATTTCCATAGTCATCCTTTTGTGGTAAAAGAAGATTTTTATATGAGTTCTGTCTTTGTAAATTGACTGAAATTTAATTGGTAGCCTAATATATATTGTTTCCTGGGAAAGTTTTCATATACATACAAGAAAAAATATGAAATATGAACTCTGTGTTGAGTAGAATGTGTTGTATGTATGTTAGAACTATGCATTTTGTTGTTCCAGTCCTCTATTTCTTTACTTATTTTTGTCTGTTTATTCTCTCCATTGCCAAGAGTGGACTGTTTCATTCTTGAACTATGGAACTATTTATCTCTTCAATTCTGTCTGTTTTTGATTTGTATATTTGACAATCTAATATTAGGTTCTAAATGTCTATGAGTGTTATAGTTTCCTGTTGTATTGAGCTTTATATTAATTTCATCTTTATTTAAAATGTACTTTTTGATATTAATGGAAGTATTACTTCTTTCTTTTACTTACTGTTAGGATGGAATTTTTTTTTTATTCTTTTACTGTCAACCTATTTTTATCTTCGTATGTAAGGTGGGTACCCTGTAGACAGTATATATTAATAGTTGAATCATATTGCTGGCTTTTTTAATCCATTCTGTAAAACATGGACTTTTTTGATTGGAGAGTTTGATTAGGCTACATTTTAACGTAATCATTGATTGGAAGGACATTTTTCATTTTGTCATTTGTCTTCTACATGCATTTTTTTGTTTGATTTTTGGTACTGGGGATTGAACTCAAAGCTGTATTACTGAGCTACATATTCTCAGCCCTTTTTGTTTTATTTTGAAACAGGGTTCACTCAGTCACTCTGATGCCCGGGCTGGGCTCAAACTCACGTTCCTCCTGACTCAGCCTCCCAGAAAGCTGGGATTACAGACTTGCACCGGCACACCCACTGTCTATATAACGTATTACCACAGTTTTTTGTCTCTTATTTCCTGCATTACTGTCTTTATCGTGTTTAGCTTTTGTTGTTGTTTGTGGTGAAATGTTTTTATTCCCATTGGATTTTCTTCTGTGCACATTCTACAGTTTACTTTTTGTCATTACCATGGAGATTACATTTAATATCCTAAAGTTATAACTCTCTAATTTGAATTTTTCCATCTTGACTTCAATAACGCACAAAAACCTGCTCACTTACATTTCTCGCCATACTCCTTTCCATTGTTAATGTCATAAAATTGCGTCTTTTTACATTATGTATTCAAATACATAATCTAATTGTGATTTTATACATTAATCTCTTAAATTGTATAGGAAAACATTGAATGACAAACCAATGTTTCAGTAGTATTAGCCTCTGGACCAATAATTGCTTTTAAAAATTGTATTAGTCTCTGAAGCCATATAGAAAACTCAAACTGGAGTTATACACCGTTATTATTAGAGTAACACTAGCTTTTATAATTGATATTGCTTTTATTTTTTATTTTTTATTTTTCTTTCTACAACTTCAGTTAACTCTCTAGTGTCCTTTCTTTTCAATTTGCAGCATTCTCTTTAGCATTTTGTGCAGGGTAGGCCTAGAGATAAAGAGATTCTTTAGCTTTTGTTTATCTAGGATTATCTTAGTTTCTCTTTTATTTTTGAAGGATGGTTTTGCCTGATATGGAAGGTGGTATTGTGAAATGTGTATGCCTTTGTCTCCAGTCCTTGGCGTGTAGCTTCTGATATGCTTGGAATATCCAGAATGATAACGGTGCTTTTTGTAAGCTAATGAGATGACTGGTGGCTGGTGGCCTTTCATAGCATCAGGATGGTCACTTTTGAGAGAAGCAGTCATGATTTGAATGTTGGAATTTTAGCTCCACCCCTTAAACACTAGGGAGGATGAAAGCCTGAAGTTTGAGTTCATCCCATTGGGCAGTTTTCAGATAGCTGAACAGATAGGATGCTCACAGGGTGGCATGCAAACAGGGCACATAGAAGCTCTACGTCTCTTCTCCTTAATCTTTTGCTCTGTATCTTTTCTAACTGATCGTCTGCATTCTTTGTGAAATTCTTCACAATAAATAGGTTGTGAGCTGTGTCCTAGTTACTTGTTTTGTTGCTGGGACAGAATATCCAACATCTACAACTTTAGGGAGGGAAGATTTATTTTAATTCACAGTTGAGTAGGTCTCAGTCTGTTCATGGGTGGGTGGCTGGAAATGGTGGAATTACATGGCGGGGCTGGAGCCAGGTCCAGGGCCAGAGCCAGAGCTCCGGAGACTGAGATCCTCAGGCAGCATGGCGGAACAGAGACAAGTTTGGGAGGAAGGATAGAACACAGCACATGCCCCTTTCAGCCAGGTCCCGCCTCCCAACAATGCACAGTATTCATAGGTACACGAGGCTTTGGGGAGACTCCCCAAATCCAAACCATGACAAGCTCCTTTACCAAATTAATTGAACCCACAAGGGCATTGTGGGAACTCCTGATTTGTAACTGGTCATTCAGAAGTATAGGTGACAAACCGTTACTTGTTATTAGCACTTGAAATGAGAGGCAGTCTTACAGAACTGAACTTCAGCTTAGGGATGTGATACTACCTTCAGGTAGATAATATTAGAATTTAGTTGGATGACATTCGGCTTGTCTTCTGGAGAATTACTGCTAGTGAGGAGAAATCACTATACACTTTAGTGATCAGCAGTGAGTTATTCTGTGTCATGCTAACTGTGAGAGTGAATGGAGAAAGAAAACAAAACAAAACCTCTCCCTGTATATCTTTCCCCTTTTTTGATAATACCAGGGACTGAACCCAGGACCTTCATATTGAGCTACATACATAAATAACTCATTCTTATTTTGATTTTGAGACCGAGTCTCACTAGGTACCTAAATTGCCTAGGCAGGGCTCTAATTTGTGATCCTCCTGGCTCAGGCTCCTAGAGAGTGCTGGGATCACAGGCCTGTACCACCAGCCTGGCTCCCCTAGATTCTTATGAGAACCTTTGTTTGCAGGATTGGGGAGATGGCATGTCAACTCTGTGATTATGTTCTTCCATGTAGATCCCTTTGAGTTCATTCTACTTGGAGCTCATTGAGCTTCTTAGATGTTTATATCCTCTTTAAGTAGATTTGGGGAAACATTGACCATTATTTCTTTAAATACTTTATCTGTCCTTTTTTCTTCTGTTTCTGGGGCTATCAGAATACTCTAATTGATTGTGTTCCACAGTTTCCTTAGGCTCTTGTTACTTTATTTAAACTTTTTCCTTCTATCCCTAAGACTCAGTCACCTCCATTGTCCTAGGTTCACCTTCACACAATCTGTATTCTGCACATTAAGATTTGCCTTGAATCCTCTTAATAAACTGTTAATTTCAGTTGCTATTGTTTTTGTTTTAGTTACAGAATTTCTTTTTTATTTGTTTTAGGTTTTCTCTCTCTGATGTTTTCCTTTTGGTTATACATTGTTTTCTTGACTTTTCCCTGTCATCCTCTAGTTACTTAAATATCTTTGATACACTGGTTTTTAAAAAACATTGTCTAGTAAATCTGCCATTAGGTCTTTTTCAGGGTCAATTTATGTTGATTTGCATGAATCATACCCTCCTATATCACTGTATGCTTTGAGCTTTTTATTACTGTTGAGAACTGGATATTTGAATATAATTGCATGATGATCCCATAAATCATATTTGATTCCTTCCCTCTAACTAGAGGGTTGTGCAGTTTGCTTCAGAAACAAGTGTACAGATGCCTGGCCTGAGGCTGTTACAGAGCAAGATCTGAGGGGTCCCCAAAACTGACACAGGAACTGAGACTCACTCTGTCTACAGAATACATTTGTTGATTCACACTGCAGAAAAAGCATTTTCAGGAAAAATTTTATTAGGTAAAATTTCAAATATACACACTCATATAGAGTGTAGGCTCTATGAAATGGTAGGAGAGGTGTACAAAATTCAGGACAGACTCCATAATGAGTGTGGGCCTTAATAGAATGGAAACATGTGGCCAGAGCTGGGTTAGTTTATGAGGGGTGGGAGTGGACATCAGCATGTCCTGTGTATCCATGGAAATGGGATTTAATTTAAAGATAGAAGGTTACAGCCTTTCCCATAGGAAGGATGATAGCCCATTCATTCTGGGAGGGACTCCTCCCAGATTTGGAGGAGTCCCTAACATGGGTGGTCTCTGTCTGTGGAATTTCATCATTGAGTGGGGTGAAGTGCAAATGATTTACATATGTTTGAAGCTGAGAAATGTTTTTCTCTTAACAGTGTAGCTTCCTGAGGATGGGAGTTGATAGGATCAAGGGCAATTTACAGGGGAAGAGTGCAGGTTTGGAGCTCATTTATAGGCTGTTTTAGGATTTTGGTTTTTTTAATGGGCTTGTTTCCCAAGCTACCTTTATCAGAAATGTGATTTTAAAATTGTATTTTCTTTCTCTCCTTTCTACCTATCTTTGTATTTATCCTGTCTCACTACTATGGTAGCAGGTGAGGTGAAATCCAAAATTATCCACAATTTACCATCGTTATTTTCTTGTGGCGCCAGAGGTTCATACTAATTATATCAGACATATTCTGCCAGTACAATTTTTGTCTGAGAGGAGAGAAACATATTCTTGGTACTTCTGAGCCCGTGACCTTCCCAGAATCCTCTATGGATCTCCGCTATATAATTCAGTAAAATTCACGTTTTATAACTCAAGCACGGGACTGGAAAGACTGTAGTAAAAATTCGTAAGTAGATAGGTGGGAGGGATGGATGACTAATGATTGTAATGTTTCTTTTGGAGATGAGAAAAAGTTGTAAAATCAGATTATAGTGGCATTTAGACAACTCTGCAAATACACTAAAATCCACTGCCTGGTTTTCTTTAATTCGGTAAAATTTATGGCATATAAATTATATTGCAGTAGAGCTGTTTTTAAGAACTCAAAGCCAGTACAAAGCCCTTTAAAATGCTACTGTACATTTTGCTGAAAATGAGTCAAAATTGTATTATAGTTTTAACATCCCTAATCTAAGCACCAGAAGTGTTTCACATTTTTTAATTTTCTCATATTTTAGACTACTGGTCTATGCATAATGAAATATCTTGGAGGTGGGACCCATTCAAACAAAAGTTTATTTTTGTTGTGTATATGCCTTGTACATACAGCCTGAAGGTAACTTTGTGCAATGTTTTACTTTTAGGCATAATAAGTGTTTCACGGTGAGTAATTTTCCACTTGTGATGTCATTTTAGTGCTTAGACAAGTTAGGATTTTGAAGTTAGGATTTTCAAGTTCAAAACTTTAGATTACAGATACTTAACGTGCATAAGTATATTTTGGAATAAGTATAATGAAAAAAAGACCAAGTTATTTAAGACAAAAGGTGAAGTTATATTGTAATAAGTTTTGGAGTAATTTTTTTAAACAGAAAAGATTGTCCAACTGCTTTGGAGACTAGTTTCTTTCATCCCCCACCTGACATCCCCTGGTGGTATGGAAGAAGTATCTATTCGTGTTAAATATATAAACCCAAGTCTCCCTTTCTAATTTTTTTGAGGGCTTTCAGCATTCCCAGTGTTTTTCTAGATACTTGATGTATGTTGGTTGTGCTCACAATCAAGGTAATATCTTTTAGTACATCCCACCTTGCAGATGGGAGAAGTCAGCACAGTATGAGTAACTCAAGCCCTTGGCTCCACAGGAGCACCCTGGGGGCATTTTGCTCTTTTGTAAGTCATACACTTGTCTTCTTCTATCACTTTATATTGTATGTATTTAAATCTATCCAGAATTAATTTCGGGATATAAATAGGCAACGACCTAAATTTACGGTAAATAAGTGCTAGGGATCCTAAAACAGTATGTAAAGTGATGCATTTAACTGCAATTGAGATTTTTATTGCAATATTGAATTCTAATATCTAACTGTAATGTTTAATGAAAAACTAAATTTAATGTTTATTTATGAATTCTATACTTTTTTAATTCATCTGATTCAAGACAAGTATTTTTTACCCCTTTACTTATTGGTATCCTTTACTACTTGAACTCTGTGGACTGAAGCCTAGATAATCAACGTGTTTCCTTACGCCATGTTAGAAAACGTCCTTGTGTCACAAACATACCCTGTAGAGTTGATTTTAATTTGGCTTAACATTTACCACTAGGACTTTCATGTCATGACTTTTTATTCTTGTCCTCTTAAATTTTTGTTTAGTAAAGATCACACAGAGATCGTACTGAGGTTTCTGAGACATTGAGCAGATGGAGGCAATGAGTCACTGCCTTCCCTACATGAGGCCCTTTCTCTGTCAATCAGTGTTTCTAGTTATTTTTTTTAACTTAACATCGCATACCCTGTAATAGCACCTGTTTCTCCAAATACTTGGTTGAAGTACTAGTTTGTATTCAGACCTGGTAGTTAGTGTTGAAAGACTTTTTCTTTCCCTGTATTTTTTATGGATTAGAAATGGCACTGGGGTCTACCTAGGTACCATTTTCAGTATTCATTTTAAGTTCCCCCCAAAACTAAATTTATTCGTAAATATATGCATAAGACCTCTTCTGAGTTCAGCAAAATAAGCTCCTGCCCACCTGCCTTTTTCCTTCCTTCCTTTTTTCCTTCCTTCCTTTTCTTTCTTTCTTTGGTATTGTACTGGGGATTGAGCCCAGGGCCTTTGCCTCATGCTACATCCCCAGCCCATTTTAAAAAAAAAATTTTATTTCAAGACAGAGTCTCACTAAGTCAATGAGTTGCCCAGGCTGAACTCAGCCTCCCAGAGTGCAAGAATTACAGCCCTATGCCACCAGGCCCAGCTATGAACCGTTTCCTAAGTGAGGAGATACCCTCATTTTGGAGTAAATGAGGCCAACTGTTAAATTTCAAAGCTTCAGACTTTTAAAAAATAAGCTCTAAGGTGATTGATACCCCAGAATGTGAAGGCAATCTCCCAGTGATGACCTGCCCCCAAAGAATCCTGGAGTCCTCCCAGGCACAACAGCATTTTTGGCACTGCTCAAACTTGTGGCCAATGCAAACATGACTTTGCCACGAGGTTGGCTTCTCCGTAGTTCTATGTCCTGTCAGACAGCATGCCAGAGTGGTGAAAGAGAGCAAAAGCTTTTCTGAAAAGCTGCGACTATTTTTGGAATGTCTTTCTCTAGCAGGAAGCTAAGTTGCTGGTGTTGGGTGGTATTCTGAGCGAATTGCTCCCCATCCTCCACAGTGGTACAACAGCTTGATGATCTGTAAGTTTACCTGCTAAAGGCATTTGTTTTTGTTAACTTCTTCCTTCCCCAGTTTCTTGGTAGGTGAATTAGGCAGCATCCATCATTAGAAAATTAGCTTTGTCCTGTAAACATGTTCACTGCTTGTTTTTTTTT
This sequence comes from Ctenodactylus gundi, assembly GCA_004027205.1. Taxonomy (NCBI): domain Eukaryota; kingdom Metazoa; phylum Chordata; class Mammalia; order Rodentia; family Ctenodactylidae; genus Ctenodactylus; species Ctenodactylus gundi. Next base: position 24,277 of record PVKB01003836.1, on the reverse strand, counting down.
TCCGTCTTTATGTAGTTATGTTTTGTTATTTTTGATTGACTTATAGTCATACATATTTATGGTATCCTGTGTCTATGTATATACAAGGTGTAACAGTCAAATTAGAATAAGTAGCATTTTGTTGTGTTGAGAACATTTGTACTCTTCTAGTTATATTTGGGCATGTAACAAAAAGTATGAAAAGTGTGATCAGTGTACAGCACAATATAAAATTGTCATGATAGGAATTCACCTGTGACTAGAATAGTGATTTGTAGAGTCTAGGAAAGGTAAGGAGGATAGAGAGAAGTTGAACCATAGTTACCAAAATAAGCTAAATAAAAGGAATAAATTTTAGTATGTTTCTTAGCTACTTTTTCATCACTGTGACTAAATACCCAACATCCACAGTTTTAGGAGGGGAAGAATTTATTTTATGTCACAATTTCAGAAGGTCACTGTCCCCCCTTCTGACTAGCAGGAGCTTTACTCTCCTTTCTGTTTCTATCCTCCATCTTCTTCCTCTTCTATAATTCTCCTATGAAGTGCATTTTCACACACACAAAGTCACAGTTCATCCTCGGCTGGCAACACTGGAAGCATATGGCAGAGGCAGAAGTAGAGGCAGCTCCTAACAACATGGCAAACAGAAACCTAAGTCAAGTCAAGTTCCAGAAGAGAAGAAGGAAGTAGTATATATCTTTCCAGGACCTGTGTCAGTGACGTGCCCTTCTGGGTCCAGCCTCAGTGTTCCACCTCTTCCAGGTTTAACCCCTCCATCACACACCAGTAATGTATAATCCGCCACACACCTGTAACCTAAAATCCAATCCACATGCCTGTAATCTGTAATCTACTACATACCTGTCTTCTACCACACACCCGTAATCCTCCCCTTCAGACCAAGTTCCTGTTTTCTCACAGAACCTGGTTCGAACATGGCATGGATTGTGATAGATAAATCATAACATCTAAATACATGAGACTTTTGGGAGACATTCCAGATATGAACTATAATATTCTATGCTTAAATTTAAAGGAAGCCATGTGGTGGGCTTTTAAGAAGGCCTCCCTATAGAAAGCAAGCATGTGCACTGTCTCATGGACTGGAGATTGCCTTTAAAAATAGAGCTAAGTTTGTACTCATGCTTGTTTTAAGTCTGATGTTATGTTTCTGGGTTGCCTGCTGATGAAAATCTGTATTGGTGGGCACTAGAGATTAGGTGGTATACGAAAAGAGCCTCAAGGATCTCCTATGATTCCTTCAAACAACAGAGATGAATAACATTCTATTCTGAACTATATAAATTGTTGGCATAAATTATATTCATGTTTCATTGAGGAAATTGAAGCATAGAAAACTTCACCTCACATCAAAGTTTGCCCATTTGTTAATAATGGGGAGAATTTCTTTTGCTTTTGGTGTCTTACTAAGAAAGTCTTTGCCTACACCTATGTCTTTCAGATATTTGCCTAGTTTATCTTCTAGAAGGTTCAGTGTTTCACTTTTAATATCTAGGTTTTTGATCCACATTGATTTGATTTTGGTGCATGGTGACAGGTGTGTGACTAGATTCATTCTTTTGCATGTGGATATCCAGTTTTCCCAAAGCCATTTGTTGAACAGGCTATCCTTTTTCCAGTGTATGCTTTTGGCTACTTTATTAAAAAGTTTCTGCATAAAAACGGATATTATCAACACTATAAAAAGAGAACCAAAAGAATGGGAAAAAATAATTCACCAGCACCTCAGATAGGGGGCGCTTAGCCAGAATAGACAGGGAACTGAAGAAAAGTATGCCCCCCCCCCCAATGAAGGACCCTATTGAAAAATGGGCAAAAGAAGTGAAGAGGCAATTCACTGAGGAAGAAGTCCAGATGGCTAATAAATACATGAAAAGATGTTCAAGATCCCTAGTTATAAGGGAAATGCAATTCAAAACATCGCTAACATACCATCTAACTCCAGAGAGATTGGCCTATATTAACAACTCAAATAGTTATCAGTGCTGGAGAGGTTCTGGGGAGAAAAGAACCCTCCTGCACTGCTGGTGGGAATGTAAACTGGTACAACCACTATGGAAAGTAGTATGGAGGTTTCTCAAAACATTGGAAATTAAATATCCCCTTTGATCCAGCTATGCCTCTCCTAGGAATATTCCCAAAAGAGTTAAAACAACACATAACAGAGAAACTTGTACACCCATGTTCATAGCAGCATAACTAACGATAGCTAAAATATGGAAGACACCAAAATTCCCACCAACGGACCATACACAAACTGTGGTATATATACACAGTAGAATACTATGCATCTATAAAGTCTGACAGCTTGGAGGCTTCTGTAAACAAATGGAGGCAACTTGAAACCATCATGCTTAGTGAAGTGAGTCAGAAGCAGAAGGTGAAATATTGAATGGTTTCTCTGTTATGAGAAACCCAAATCCCAGACCACAATTATCTCACAGAACTCAAAGTGAAAAATAAAGTGAACAGGGGTGGGGGGTGTGTTGAAATGAAAGCAGGGAAGGTCTTGTTACCTTGACTAGATATGCATGTGCACAAAATTCCCCAAACTAATGTAAACCTTAAATTTTGCACTTACACATGTCAATAAAATGGGGGAAAAATATTTGTCCAATTATATTGTTCCCATCCTACAAATGGTGAGCACCAGCTTTGTGCCTACAACAATGAGAATCTGTTCTCAAGTGTTTGCTCTGTATTTGGAAAGGCCAACAGGTGTAAGTACTTTATTAATACCATGTAGAACTGAATAAGAGCAGATTGAGGATACCCAAGAGAAAGGTATTTCACTGTGATAAACAGAGGATCAGAGAAACTTTCTGAAAATAACAATGAAACATACATGAGACATATTCAAGAATGCAAAGATCGGTAGAGGACATTCCAGATGGAATGAATAAACTGTGCAAAAGATCATGTCACCTGTAAATAAGTATGGTTTGACTTCTTCCTTTCCTGTGCCTATTTTGTCTTTTCGTTCTCTTGCCTGATTACTCTTGCTGAGGCTTTCAACATGTTGTTGAATGGAAGTGTTGAGGGTGCGCGCCTTGTTTTGTTCCTAATCATAGGGAAAATGCCTTCAATTTTCTCCACTTAGGATGATATTGGTAATAAGATTGTCATCAACTGCTTTTATCAATTTGAAGTAAGGTCCTTCTATACTTTTCTTTAGGTTTTTTCCCATTCTATTGATATGTGTAAGTGCAAAATTTAAGGTTTACAATGAAGTTGAGCATTTTGTGCACATACGTATCTATCAAGGTGACAAGGACTTTCCCACTCTCCTTTTGTCCCTCCCCCTACCCACTTCTACCTCCCTCCCCACCCTACCCCCCTGGTTCACTTTGTTTTTCCTTTTAAGTTCCATGAGGTAGTTGTGAGCTGGGTTTTTCATATTGGAGAGACCATTCGATGTTTCACTTTCTGCTTCTCACTTCACTAAGCATGATGTTTTCAAGGTTTTTCCATTTGCCTGCAAAAGCCTCCACGCTGTTGGACTTTATTCCATTCTGTATAAATACCACAGTTTGTGTATCCATTGGTCTGTTGATGGGTATCTTGGTGACTTCCATATTTTAGCTATTGTTAGTTGTGCTGCTATGAACATGGGTGTACATGTATCTCTGTTATGTGTTGTTTTGGCCTCTTTTGGATATATTTCCAGGAGGGGTGTCATTGGATCGAAGGGGATATTTATTTCCAGTCTTTTGAGAAATCTCCATACTGCTTTCCAGAGTGGTTGTACACATTTACATTCCTACAGAAGCAGAAAGTGAAACATCCAGTGGTCTCTCTGATATGAGAAACCCAGATCACAACCATCTCATGGAACTTAAAATTAAAAACAAAGTGAACCAGGGGGTAAGGTGGGAAGGCAAGGAGGGGTGGGTAGGGGGAGGGACAAAAGGAGAGTGGGAAAGTCCTTGTCACCATGACAAGATAAGTATGTGCACAAAATGCTCAACTTCATTGTAAACCTTAAATTTTGCGCTTATACATATCAATAAAATGGGGGAAAATACTGTCCTATGGGTATTGTGAAAACAATAAATATTTTAGTATATGTTTTCTGCTCCTTACAACAGGATATAGCCTAAATGGGGATCTTTTTAAGTAATGTGTCATTTACATAGCTATGTTGTATATGTGTTTATTTAAATTTCTTTATATGTTTACATACACACTAACAAAGCTATTCACACTTTAAGGTATATCAGAATCATTCATAAGTCTTGTTGGAATAATTGACTGGGAACCCCTTCATATGTCTGATTCCCTACATGTGGGGTGGAGCTCAAGAATTTGTGTTGTTTGTTATCATCCTAGTTGATGTGGTAATGCAGATTTTACAACATCTAATATAAATGGAAGCAAATTGAAAAATCTCAGTTTTATGAGAATCAAAAAGCTAAAGGATAGTTACATTAGGATGAGAGGAGAAAATTCTTTGTGAGGTGAATATTGTACCTGCTTTTAAAGGAAGCGAGAAAAGTTGGGTTGCTAAACATGAGCCAAGTGGTCACCTTGAAAACACAGCCTATAAGGAAGCAAGGGGACAAGCTTTGTTTTGTTTATGTGGATCACCAGCTATTTAGCTTAGCTCATGCAGAGAATTCCTAGCTGTGAAATAACGGACAAAATAACTGGGAATACTAGGTTGGTAAGGAAGGAAAGTTAAAGGTCTTACAGGGTCTCTCTAACAAAGCCAAAATATTGGTTTCTTGAATAATAGGCAAGAGAAACTCACTGTAGGATGCCCTACAGCAATAAAATAGAGCTTACCAAGACATTTTCTAAGTCCTGTGCTGGCTCAGTAAGGGTTGGGATGAGCCACAGCACAAAGACGAACAAGGCTTTTTCTAGTGTGAGGTGATAAAGGCTTATGCCCACCTTTTGTGCGTGGAAATACCAGCAGAAAAGGTAAAATAGGAAAAAAAATAGATAAGCAATGGGAAACTCATAATTTGATAAAGGAGACAAGACAGATCTGTCTTCCTTCTTCTAAATACTTCTTCATGGATTTTCAGTACTTAATAAACTATCTACAAAACCAGGGCAACTCACTAACATTTTTCCTGACTCTTATTTTTTTTTTATCAAAAAATGGGGTTAATGTATCAAGTCTATCTGTGGTTATAACACAGATAAGATAATTTGTGTAAAGTGCTTTGATCAATTACAGGTCTAAATGAAGATAATTATTAATGTTAATGACAGAATGAAAAACCATGTTCTCATGTGGATTTAAATTGGTTCTGAGAAAGGAAATTTGTGCAAATTCTCTTCTTAGAAAGGAGCTAATGGGGTGCCTTAGGAATTGGTACCTAGCATATGAAAATAATTAGTTGGAGAGAAACAGCTAGCTCATTGAAGTAGCTGATGACACAAAAATCATACAGTCTAGTAAAAACCACAGAGAATATTATAGAATATTCCAGAAGGAGCTAATCAAACAGTATGACCAGAAAAATAGGACAGCAGCTCCATTTAAATGAAGATAAATGACTTGCCTAAGGAAAAAAAAATAGTTCCCATTTTCTCAGCGTGTTGATTAACCAAAAGCTAAGAGGGAAAAAGTAATGTGTCATGGTGGCTAACACATGTGTCGGGATAATGAAGTGGCTCACACATTCTTCTGTTGCTGAGCTCTGTTCAGCACGCACTCAGTGACCACCCACCTATTCATCGGCAAATTTGCTAAACAGCAGGGGAATGTAGATGAAGACCCTGTCCCTGTCTTTCTGTCTCCCAAAGAGGGAGATAGAAAGGTAAACAAGTATGGCTGTGAAACCAGCAAGTTGATAATTGTATTAGTTTTCTTGTGTAACGAATTATACACATTTAATGGTTTAAAATAACATACATTTTTCTCTCAGTCCCCTGAGTGTGGCATGCCGAATCCTCTGTTTAGGGCTTCTGAAGACTGCAATCACAGTGTGGCTATTTGCATACTCATCTAGTGGCTCCACTGGGAAGAACCAATTTACATGCTCACTTAGGCTGCTGTCAGAATTGATTTGCTTGAGCACATACAACTGACAGTCTTAGCTTTTGGTTTCTTACCACCTAGAGACTACCCTTGGCTCCTGGTACCTCTTGCAGTTCTTAAGATGTTATCCACAGTTCCTTGCCACATAGGCTTCCTCAACATAACCTCTTACTTTCTCAAATGTGTAAGGGGAATTTCTTAGTCCAGTCTAAGGTGGAGACATATATGTCATAGTGGAACCATAGGCATGACAGTCCATCACCTCTGCCAGTTCTGTTAGTTATGGGCAAGTCAAAAATCCCACCTGTACTCAAGGTGAGGAATTTACATAGGCTGTGAAGAACAGGAGGTGGGTGTTACAGGAGTCTGTATGCTCCGTCATCTAATAAAAATCTAGCAAAGAAGATGACTTGCAGGCACAATTTTTATTGCTTTTTAAAATTAATGACTAGGATATGTCAATTAATATACTATGTAAGTTTTTCAGGTTGTTAGAAAGCATGAATAAAGCTACCCAATGCATAGTTGCATACATATATATGTGATTCTTTTTTTTTTTTGGAAAAAATTCATATGACATAAAATTTAACTTTTTTGTAAATACATGAATTCTGACTTCTGTTACACATTAGAGCCATGGGGGTTGGGGAATTAGTGAGCATATGTGTCCACCCCTTTTTCAGAGATTCATCCCTTTCCTATCTGACAATTGCCTCTTTCTACCCTGCTGTTCATGTTTGGGCCTTTTTATGTTATTATTTTTGTGCATTTCGTAAGAGGGACACCTAATCAGTCTTTTGTGCTATGTCCATTTCACTGAGCATTATTGACTCTATATGGCCCCATTTTCATTTAAATGCTTCATATCTGTCTTTTTTATGGCTGCGTAGTATTCCATCATGTATAGGTGTCACACCTTCTTCACCTGTTCCTGTACGGATAGGCAGGTAAGTTGTTTCCAGGATTTGGCTATTATGAATTGTACTGCTATAAACATGGATATGCATGTGTCTTTTAGGTATGTTGGCTTTATTTCTTTTGGGAACTTGCCCAATAGAGCAGTAGCTGGATCAAATGCAATTTCCATTCTCAGCTTTCTAAGAACCCTCCAGGCTGATTCCCATAATGGTTGTACCAGCTTGCATTCTCACCAGCTGTGGAGTAGAGGTCCCTTTTTTCCTCACCCTCCTCACCACCAATTGTTGTTTTTTGAGTTCTTGATGTTGGCAATTCTCACTGGAGTGAGGTGAAACCTCTACGTTGTTTTTATTTGCATTTCTCTGAATTTAATGGAAGACAAAATAGGTCAAACCCTAGAAGACACAGGAACAGGAAAGGATTTTTTTGAACAGATTGCCAGCTGCACAAGAAATCTCAGCAAGAATCAACAAATGGGACTAACCCATCTTTGTTAACCATCAACAATGTATATTCACAAAGAAGTAATGATATTCATCTTCCAAGTCTGTGATGTAAATTGGATTAAATTTGTATTTGCTATCTTGTAATGTCTATAGCTGGACTCTTTTCCTGGTAAAATGAAGGCATCTAGCTACTGAACTGCAACCACTAGTATCTCACAGATACTCCTGAAATCAGAAATTTCCTGTATTCTTGGTCATTGAGGATTTGAGATCTTTGTGTGTACAGTGCTAATATCTCTGTACTTAATCTTTAGTATCAATAATTTGCATTCAATTGATTTTCCTTAAAATAGTTCGTTCGTAAGTTCAAGTCTATCCTTGGCTATATAGTGAGTTTAGGACGAGTCTGGGCTACAGAGTGAAACCCTGTCTCAAAAATAACTAACAAAATAAATAAATAAAATTTTAAAATATTTCTAAAATTCATCATAAAGAGTTTCTTAAAAGTCTGCTGTATGATTTTTTTCATTCAGAAATACTTGGAATGTTTAACATGTGACTTGAAGATACTTGGTGGGCTTAGGAAACTGATCAGTACGTGACGACTTGAAAAATCCATTAGCATCTACTTCTGAGTAACAAATTATGCAAAAACTTAAGCTGGTGGTGCTGTACTGTTGCAGAGCATTTGCCTGATGTGTACAAGGCTCTATGCTTAATCTTCAGAACTGAAAAATTGTCACTTAAAAAGTTAGCTTAAAACCATCATGTGTTATCTCCCAGTTTCTGGAGTTGTGAATCCTGGTTCCAATTACCTGAGGATGCCTGCCTCAGATTTCTCATTAGGTTGTAGACAAAGTGTCAGGCAGGGTAGTAGTCTCACGCAGCCTCCACTGAAGGAGGATCCACTTTCAGCTCACTTACATGGCTTTTGGCGGATTTGTTTCCTTGTGAGCTAGTAGACTGAGGACCTCCTCAGTTGCCCATTTTCTGCCTGCCATGACTGCTGTCAGCAGCATGGGCTTTTCCATAGGGTTGCCTCAAGATATGGCAGCTGGCTTCTCTCATAGAAGAACCAGAGAGGGAAGAGAGAGACCACAGGACGGATACTGGGATCTTTCTTAACCTTAATCTCAGAAAGGACACTGTGATCAGTGTTCCACTCCATTCTGCCACATTTGTTAGAAACCCCAATAAGTCCAGCCCAAACTCAAGGTGAGGGATTACACAAGGACAGGATGGGAAAGTAGGGTCCCTGGACACCATCCTAGAGCTTGCCTGCCACAGAGGGGGAGGGAGTCTTAAAGGTGTAAGGATATTTTATTTTATTTTATTGCATAGGTGGCTGAATATGTGAAAGAATTGAGGAAACTAATAATCTGTGCAACATGGCAAAAATCCCTAACCTCTCTGAACCTTAGGTTTACACACAAACAGGGTTTCATCTCAGAAGAACTGTATGAAGACCCTCATCCTTAGTGGTTGCTGGTTCTTTGTAAGCCCACTGACTTTGGCAAAGCAGTAGTTCTGTTGGGTCCTGACACCTATGTATTGCAGTAGGTAGATCACAGGGACAATAAATTACCTGTGGTGAGAGGACAGGTCATTTGTTGCTGTTAACCTCCTGATAGCCTAAAGGAACCCTACCAGCAAAACAAAGAAGAAGCAGAAACAGCCCTCACCTGACAGAATTAACTGGTAATTTTCAAATAGTCTTCTAAAAATTCACATGAGTTTACTTACCTTGGAAATAAATTAGCAAAGTCCACTCTTCCCTCCTCTTATCTCGTGAGCACAGTCGCTCCTCAGCCACCATCTCTTAACCTCCCTACTTAGGCATACAACCTTGGAGTTCAGAATCCTTCATAATTGGGCAGGAGACTCTTAGCCCACAACTGTTTTTTTTTATTTTTTATTTTTTTTTTATGTCTCCTACTGTCTCTGGGACAGGAAGGATGCCTGACAAGAGGGCTCTTTCCTTAATTGCTATTGCCTCCACCTCTGAGACAATCCCAGGGACCATTGGTGCTGGTCTGCATGGGCTCAGTCACTCTCTGCCTCTTCAATCCTTCTCCTTTTGACGCTTGCTGAGTGAGCACTAGCACTCGCTTACCCTCCCTTCCTGTACAGTTCTCCTCTTTTTCTTCCTTTTATTTTTAAAATTTTGGTTTGGTTTAACACAATAATTTTACATGTTATGTTCAGGGGCACAGTGTGGCATTTTGATATATGTATACATTACGTAATAGTCTGTGTATTTAGCATACTCAGGTCTGTTTCATTCGAGTTGAAAAAGGACCAGATGGCACTGCATTTTTTTTAAACATCATTAGATTCCTCCAGTTTCACTGGTAGGAAGAGAACTATGATACAGCACTAACATCCACCTGAACTTCCCCGTGCTCAATCTAAACGTTTAGAAGGTTCAAAGTGGTGTCAAGGTGGCTGTGATCACTTAAAACAATCCAATTTTTCCATTTGGAAGGCTTGGAGGGGTGGTGTTTTCCCAGTTGCTTAGTACTGTCTTGTGTATATCTGGCTTTCTATTATATTACACACTGGTTTCTGTCAAAATTAGAGACAACAAAGTGTTAATATGATTGAATCAAAAATAAATTTTAGTTGAGAGCATGTAAGATTTGAGAAAATTAATTTTAAGCACTGATTTTCCACCATCAACTGTCATCATTGCAGCATATCTGGACTAGTTTATCTGGTTAATCTTCAGTTTGCAAATAAGAGATATTAAAAGTGGTGAGAATTAATCCAAGGAAGTATTTTACATACCTTTCCTATAATATTGCATAAATTCATGATCTTGGAAATATAAACAAACTAAAAGGACATCATCCTGTGGCTTATTAAGCATTGCAAGTCCCACTGCTGACTAAATGAATTAATAACTGTCCTCTCACAGGACAGTGGATTGGGGATCAATTTCATAAATAATAAATTTTGCATTGATGCCTTAAAATAGGATTTTTGCAAAATTAATATCAGACAAAAAGCCAAAGTATTGGGACATTACTTGAAACCTCAGTAGAATTGGTATGGGGAAAGAATTCACATTGCTCACTACAATATCATGTGCTACATCATTTGCTTATGTTATTATTCAGCATGTTGACACAATTTGACATCATTTAATTGGATTCAGCTGGGTTGGATTTTACATGTTAGCTACTGTATTCTGATATTCCACTGATCCCACTTCTCAACGTATAAACCTTTGTTTTTCCTTATGAATCTACAGTTTGTTAAGAAATCAGCCACTTCAAAAAGAGAAAAAAAGTAGCTGTTAGCACAAAGATAAGTCACATTAAAATAGTCCCTTTCAGCAACAGAAGGTAAGGTTAGCTGATGCCACTTTCATCTTAAGAAATTCCATGTGTCCTGTGCATTTGTGAATGCCCAACAAGGAGCTTGGACCTGATTTTTTATGTTCCATTTTGTTCCTCTGCATTGTATGGATGAATTCTCCTGGCTAGGAAGTTGATAAGGATAAAATATAATACTGCCACAAGGATTTATAAGATTTGAAAAGTTTACCTATAATTGATAAAACTGGATTTTCTCTGATAGCACTAAGTATACCTTTTCAGCCTTGGAGCAATGTATTGGTTTCTATAACACTCCAATAGGGAAAAACAGACTTGAGTGAATGGGAGGATATAAGAGGATCAGAATTTCATTAAAGGGGGCTGATAGCATTTGGTCTTTCATATCACTGTATAATTGTAGTATCCTTAGCAAAACAGAACCGGTAACTCCAGTGCATTTGATTTTATCTCCCAAGTAGAGCTCTCAAATCTCCACTCTCAGCAATGTATTGTACCTTACTGACTTCCCTGACCTGGCCCTCGTGGGAAGAGAGGAGGGGAGCAAAGGGTGGGACTGGATCCTACAGTGCCTGCCTTGGTAGAGATGGGCTCTGAGATAACAGTCTATTATTCCATCTTCAATTTGTAAAATCAGTATAAAACTACAAAAAAAATTGTAATGCAGAGGGGGAAAACACCAATAGTACTGTATTCCTCAGTGTGTTAGTTTGGGTTCTTTCAAAAGACAGCATTTACAGATTTTATCGCAAAAATGGTCTATTAAGAAGGCTTCCAAATCCAAGAATAGAGGTGGTCAAGGTGGCTGCTCAACCATGAAGTAGATCTCCCATCTGGGACTGCAGAACAGCCAGTGAGGTGAGAGTCTGCTGTAGATCTCGGGTGAAGACTGAAGCCTGAAGATCAGCAACTGAAGAGCAGCAACAGGCAGACAGGCACAGGCGAGACTGGAGCAAATCTGTGCTGATGATCTGCGGTGTGTAGCAAGTTGGCGTCCTTAGACAGTTGGGAAGGCAAGAGCTTTCCCAGAGGAAGAAGCTGTAACAATCTTTCTTCTTCCTTCCTTTTATACCCTTGGAGTTCCAGTTGGCCCTCTCACATCTGGGTGGGTGCTCTTCTGTTATTGGACAGCCCCCAAATGACTCACACTCTAATCCAGACCATTTCTTGATCCTCAGTCTAGGGTGGTTGACAAATCCTAATCTTAATTAGAGATGTGGACATAATCCACACAAGTTGACATAATCCTTTCAGTGGACTCAGTTACTTGTGTATGTATATGTTATTTTATTTATACATAAGAGCATAAGTCAAGTTACACTATGATTATAATCTTGCATATTTACATATATATCTAGATAGGAAGAGATACATGTATATAAATGTATATCTAGGTATGCTAGAAGATACACAGATAGGCACTTATCTCTGCGAGTATAATCTCAGCACAAACACTGTGACGTCTGCTTTTTCTTACTGTGGTATCATTGACACAATAATATAACAATATTTAACTAGTGTGGCATAATCTCCATAAACAGTGTGATTGCATATCATGTGATGAATTTAAGGCATTCACTGGCTTTGTTCCATGGTACATTACGTGAGTTAGTCTGTCAGCTCCCTTGACAATACTTGGTGGACAGAAAGATAAATACAAACTATCAAATGGTCAAGCTTAAATAGAGACTTTATTTAGCCATTTAAAAGAAATATCATTATAAGACTGAACACTGTATAATCTATAATTTTTCTTAGACATACTGCTAGTAAAGTTGAATTTATAAATTAGGAACAGTAAAGGACTACCAACAATGACTAACAGTAAAATAGTGCAGCAACTTCCTGCTAATGGCAGTACAAGCTATGCCAGCGTGATTTCCATTGTGAGCTATCTCCTTGTACTTGTACTTACCCTTCTTACAGTGAGGTATGAGTGTACCTTTCCTATGTGCTGAAATCAAGTGAGGTGAGTGACATGGACAGTGGAACGCAGCATTAGCTGCTCTGAGGAGTGTGTGAGCACAGACACTGTGATAGATACCACTACAGTCAGTCTGACAATTCAGACCTTTGCTGAGTGCTTCAGGCAGGTCGAGTTAACAGTGCTGGGCAAAGAAACAGCTCGTGTCTCAGGTGAAATTGAGCTGGAAAGCATGAGGTTTCTTCACACCACTCAGGATGGAATTGTTTATTTCTGGAATATTACATTTGGTATTCTCCAACCATGTTTAAATGATGAAACAACACAGAGCACAATTGCAGCTGGCGAGGCAGCGGTATTCTGACAAGGTCTGGTCGGCAACCGCTGTGCTAATTCTTGCCTTTGAGTGGACTGAGTCACTGGAGGACCTCTGAGAATCTAAGACTTGCCGTGCCTGAGGCTCCTTTTTGCTCACTGATGCTGCCCTTGTCTGCTCGGGGCTGTGAGTGAGCCTGTGGACCCAAATGAATTCTGGAGGCCATGAAAGCAGTAACTCTGTGTCTTGTCTCCAAACATTAGATCTTGTTCAGTCCCAACACATGTTTTTTTTTTTTCTTGGAATATAAGGACTTCGTTGAAATAAAAGTAAGAAAAGTGCAATGACAGCCATCAATAGCTTAAAAGATAGAGGAAACAAAGGTGCCTCAAGTGCAAGACCAAAGGCAGGGCAGACTCCTTCTGGATGTGGTAGTTGGACAGAGCAGAGTACATCCATCTTCCAACTATTTGCCAGCAAAGATCAACCTCTACTGGTCAGGAGAGGTGGCTATGTATGTGTGTGGTGACATGTGGTTTGTATATTGTATGTGTGTCGTGTCTACATATGATGTTTGTAGGGTGTGTATATCATGATGTGACTCAGAGTTAGGTGAAGCCTTTACCTCTCACACCATAAAGCTCAGTCATCAACATAAAATAAAAATTTAGTGTACTGTTTAAAAAAATTAAAAACGCTACACGAAAATTCATTAAAAATTGGTACATGGAAAATAGGGTATTATTTATTTTAGAATGCTGTATTATTATGCATCAGGTGTAGCCTGTGGTTCCTGGTCCTTGTGTCCACGTGTCCCTTACACTGTCTGAGGTTCATAGGGCTGACAATGGTGTTTGAGCATATCAGGTAATGTGTCTTTATATTGTCATATTTTTGTCATACAACATCTATTATCCCACTTAGATAAAAAATATGGACTGGGATTTTGTTAAGTGACTGGAGGAGTGCATGTTTTTCCTCTTGCCTCATGCTCCACCATGGGTCAGCCCACCAACCTGCATGAGTGTTCATGCACATGTGTATGTGTGTACTTATGTGTTCACTTGTCTATTGGCTCTGGAACATTAATGCAGAGTTATGTGTTTGTTGGTCATTTTTCATTAGAAGGATCTCTGAGGGTCTGATTTCATTGTACCTTTTCTGGAAAGGTGGAATGAAGCTTATTGGTCCCAGAATGGTCCACAGTGATCCTGAGAAAAATCACAAAGAGTGAAATATCAGTGTGGTTGGCTTTGGAATCCACCCTAGTGGATTGGTGGAGCACACTTCTGGGTGTGTTTTAGTGGGTCAGGGAACTGTGACCCTGGGTTCCCTATCTGCTCCCAAAGTCCTTCTCTCTGCTCTCGTGCCCCTGCTGTGCTTCTCTGCTGCCGTGAACTGAGTGAGCACCTGTGCTCTGCCATGATATTCTTGCCCTAGAGCCAGCTGATCATGGACTGACTCCTCCAAATCTGTGAATCAAAATAAACTTCTTTAAATTGTGATTGTCTGGTATAGTGTCGAACAAGGGGAAAGCTGACTGTTATGCTTTGTAGCCTGAGCTCTCAGTCAGTCATAACCACCATGGCCAGCCCTGCACGGGACACGCCGAGACTTCACAGTAAATACAGTCTTACCTATTAGGTAAATGGTTTCAAGACAGGCTGCATGACCTTTTTACCATACCAGGGACGATGAGTCCTGAAACTTCAACCCACAGAGGATCCCTTTGTCCTGACCTTGCATTTTCACAGCTCAAGCACACTTTATCTAAACATCCATCAACTGAGCATTGTGGAATATTCCAGCAAGGCTCACACCCTTTCTTAACTGAACTGAAAGTAGCTCAGAGGAACAGGAGCAAGTCTTTGAGCCTCCAGTGTCTGAGAAAGGAGACAATCTAAGAAAAAAGAAATGTTGTATAGCATTGCCTTGCCCCTTTTCCATACCATGAAATCCACCTAAATCTGTTCAAGGTGATTAGGCTACATGACCAGAAAATGAAATGAAGAACAGAATTTGCCAGCATTCCTACATGCTGCTCTCAGAATACAGACCACCTCTGAGGTGTATCGCGGTGATAGGGCACTTGCCTTGCAGGCACAGACCCTGCAAGGTTTCATCCTTCGCCCTGTTCAAAAAAATCCAGACCCGGAGTAGTGACCCTGTGCCTGCAGTGGGCAGGAGTGGCCTATGATGGGCTGGCTGGTTCCTCTGCCCTTTCCTGTCCAAGGCCTCACCTGGCACTGTCTCTTCATCTCCATTGTTATTCTCTGCTCTCTTTGTTTGCATCATGTCCTGAAGTTAGCAGCACTGCATGTTGGGCTCATATTTTTGACAGCAGTTCTGGCACATGTGCACTGTAGTAGGAAGACAGTTGGTAGGTGCCTTACATAAATCCTAATGACTTCAATGATGATAAACTTCTGGGGCTCTCAGAGATGATCCTTTGAGCTTGGTTATTGACAGGGTGCTTGGGAGAAAAACCTTTCTAGTGTCAGCTTCTCCTGTGATGTGTTTTGAGATGCTCCCATCCTTTGTCTTGGAATGACACGTGCATGAATTTAATTCACAGCATCTTGCAATAGAGTAGGAAGAGAAAGTGATTGAAGGTGAGTTCACCTTTACAGATTATTAAAAATAAAAAGTAGTTACATGAAAAGGAAAAATTCTGGAGAAGAAATCCTGACACCATAATTATATATTAGACTTACAAAATAATATTGAGTAAGAAATAATTTGCTCACCGTAAGTAAAAATATTTTAAAACAAATATCGTAACAGTAATAAATGAAATCATTGTGTAGATTTTTCCTTTGTAAGCATCAAAATGATGAAAAAGATATTTAAGGTACAAATGTATTATTCTGAAATATTAAAAATAATTAAGGCTCAACTTCAAGAACAGAATGCTTATTTTTCTAAAGCCAGGAAAATTTTGAAAAGCTCACCCCTCAGTGATTTCCTTGTTTCCTTAGAATAAAAAGGGCCTGAGCATTTTTCAAATACTTGTATCTCTGTTCCTTAGTGCACCAGTACCTTTGCATAATCTCCCCCCATCCCAGAGCCATTTTTTTTTCTTCATTTCTACACTAGTTAATCTCAGGTCATCCTTAGGAAAAGTCAATTGTGACATTTTTGTTTGGACTGTCACCCCACCTTGATCACATATGAAGTGTGCCTGTCATATCTCCCTCCATTGTACTTACCATTGTTGTACTTTCAGATACATTTGGAGTTGTTTAATTCCATCTCTTGACCTCTGCATAGCTCTTAAGAACTTAGACTTACACCTTGTTTTACTTAGCCTGATATCTCTGTGTCTCTCTAAATACCTTAATAACGTGTGTGTGTGTGTGCGTGTGTGTGTGTGCATGTGGTATTGGGAATTGAACACAGAGCCTTTTCTCTGAGATATGACTCCAACCTTTTACATTGCTTATTTGAGACAGGGTCTGGCAAAATCACTAAATTGCCCAAATTGGATTCTAACTTGCAGTTCACCTGCCTCAGCCTCCCAGAGGGCTAGGATTATAGATGCTTAATAGAAATTGTAATATGAAATGAAGATTATAAACAGGAGAATAGTCCATCCTTAGAAGCTAACTTATTGGACATATAGTAAAGGAATTGCCTTTAAAATACTTGTGTTTCAAATAGAGATTTTGTGTTCTGCTATATGGACAGTGTTTCAAATCTTTCTTGTATTTATTTGGCTGTTCTTACAGCTTCTGTTAATGCAATAGTAGCGACATATTCACTGAGTTCTGGGAAAATGATTTAGTTGCAATTTCTGCTGCTTTGAAGCATTATTTTTCTTAATGGTTGTGAAATTCTGTAAGAAGTTGAATTTCTGAAACATTGACAAAGTGAGGAAGCATGGCTTTTATCAAAACCTTCATGTCAAAGTGGTGCTTCTAGGTAGCATGCAGACTAGGATGCTCTTGCTATGTTCTGGTTGTGATCTAGAATGTCCATGAAAGCCTCATGTATTTAGGTGTTGCGGAATATTTGTGGATTCCATGTGCTGTTTAGAGGTGGTCCCTGGTAAAAGGGTGGATACTTGAGGCTTGACCTGGAAGGGACGGATTACTAGGGCTTGGCCCAGAAGAGACAGATCACTGGGGCATATCCTCGAAGAGTATTCATTAATTCCACCCTTCCTCACTTACTCTTCTTCCTGTTACATGTACTTCTACCATTACAAAGCTGCCTCTCTGTGAATAGCGTAAGACCTTCAGGGCGATAAAATAAACCATTCCTCCCTTAATTGTTCGTGTAGGGTAATGTGTTCCAGCAGTGAACAAGTAACTAAGACACACCATCAAATGAGTGGATTAGAATGAAGACATAGGACTTTAAGTTCCTATGAGCTGTGGCTTGGCTTTGTCACTCGCACCCTCACACTTCTGTTTCTCCAGGACTAAGATTTAGTGTGTAAATATCATTCCTCAGAGTGGAAACTTGTGTTATGGGAATGGTAGAACAATACAGTTGAAGAGGAAGCACCCGACTTGGCAAACTGACAGCCATTTGGAACAGAATTCCAAATAAGACCCTTCTGACAAAACTCTTCAACATGTCTAAGCTCCCATTCTATTAACCATGAGAGAACTCTCCCACTACTCTAGATGTAGAATGACTCAAAAGGCCTTTTCCTATTACCAGGTCTGCTGTGCACCTCTGGCTTCCTAATATTTTCTTTACTTTTCATTAATACTCAGAAATTAATGTTTACAGCTTTAAACTGTACAGTTTACTTGTTCTATGTTTCGAGCATTCTTAATTTGACAGATCTTTATGTGCTTTCATAAGTCAGACTGATAACTGTAGTGTGATGTTTATGCGTATTTACATACAGATTTTTCCAAAAGATCCCCCAAATATGCAGACATCCTTTTAGACTTGAACTTTCTTTTAAAAATAGGGAACTTGACCACTTTTCAATAGGATCCTTTATTTTGGTAGGCTTACTTTTCTGTAGCTCCCTGTATATTCTAGTTATAAGCTTCTTATCTGAGATGTTGGTGGTAAATATTTTTTCCCAGTCTGTTGGATCTCTTTTTACAATGTTGATAGTTTCCTAAAAGTGGGCAAATGAAATGAAGAAATGCAAAAGGCCAACAGATACATTAAACAGATGTTCAGCATCTCTAGCCATCAGATAAATGCAAATCAAAACAATGCTAAGATACCATCTCACCCCAGAGAGAATGGCCTACATCAACAAGTCAAATAGTAATCAGTGCTGGTGAGGCTGAGGGGAGAAAGGAACCCTCCTGCACTGCTGGTGGGAATGTAAATTCGTACAACCACTTTGGAAAACAGCATGGAGATCTCTTAAAAGACTAGAAATAAATATTCCCTTCGATCTAGTGACACTCCTCCTGGGAATATATCCAAAAGAGACCAAACCAGCATATAACAGAGATATATGTATACCCATGTTCATAGCAGCACAACTAACAATAGCAAAAATATAAAAGTCACCAAAATACCCATCAACAGACCAGTGGATACATAAAATGTGGCATTTATACACAATGGAATACTATGTATCGATAAAGTTCAATAGCGTGGAGGCTTTTGCAGGCAAATGGAAGAAACTAGAGAACATCATGCTCAGTGAAGTAAGTCAGAAGCAAGTGAAACATCAAATGGTCTCTCTGATATGAGAGACCCAGATCACAGTACCTATGGAACTTAAGACGAAAGACAAAGTGAAAGAGGGGAGTAGGGTTGGGGAGGAGGGAGGGACAAAAGGAGAGTGGGAAGGCCCTTGTCACCTTGACAAGATACATATGTGCACAAAATGCTCAACTCCATTGTAAACCTTGAATTTTGCACATATACATATCAATAAAATGTGGGGGAAAATAGAGAACTTGACATTTAAATACTTAATCAAGTCAATAACTTTCTTAGTCAGCTTATTTCTGTAATAAAATCTCATATAATTTATAAGAAGAAAAGATTTTTTTTTTTTTGGCTCATAATTTCATAGGTTTCCATCCATGACTGGTTAGCTCTGTTGCTTTTGAGTCTCTGGTAAATCCAAGATGAAATTGCCCTGAAAAAAAACATTTTGTTTTAAAATAAAATTCTTCTCAGTTAATGTTTTTTTTTTTAAGTAAATGAACTTAAGTTACTTTTTGGTATGTGACTATAGTTATTTCAGTTTTTCTAATAATGTAGTATTTGTGGTTTTATGGAAGAACAGAAACATCTATCGATCAAGTCACATATTTTACAGTATGCATTGCACATGGATTTTTGAGTCCTTAAGGTTTAATTCTCTATTGATCTTTTTTTTAAAAATGAAGTGATTCTAATCATTTTTCTTCTTTCTCTTTAGAAACATCTTTCTAAATCTTGCTAGCTTAGTACTTTATGTATTAATAAGTTTAATTGTAAGGCAGTCTCTCCCAGTATTGAAAACAACATCACCATGGCTCCCAAATTGGGTCATTAAAAAATTAGATTTTTCAAATTTCTTATTTAACCAGAAAAATTAATGTAAGAATGTATTTTAGGGATAAACTGAAACAAAGTAAAGTCAGATTATTTTTGTCCTCTTACATTTATTTTAACACTGAAAGAAACACTGAAACAAATTAACACTGAAAGATATATTAGGAGTCATTCAGAGACAAGAAGAGACCAAACCTTTGCTTTTGTGTCCTTTCTACTTAAACATATAAGCAAGGCATATGTAATTGTTTTGAGCTAACATCATTTAAAAATGTATCAGTTGATGTAAGCACCACCTAATGGTAGCAATGGCATATTTTTCAGGTGAGGATGGTAGATCGCTCAATTTTATGTGCTTTATTTTTATTTTTATTTTTTACCTGACCAGGGGACTAGACAAAGAAGAATAAGGGGAGAGGAGGGACAAAGGTCATGCCACAGTGACGACTTGACCCTGAACCAATACCTGAAGTCTTATCAGGGGGATTGTGCATCTTGCCAGTAGGTAAAAGGCAGGAGGAGGGACTTGTAATTTAGGGATTTAAAATATCTATCCACTATATTTTCTGTGTGCTTTCTTCACCTGCATGTGGTGAGGTCACCTCTTTTTTCAAAATGATAACCAAAGCCTCGTATTTCTGTCATCCACACCTCTCACGTCCATCCCTTGTATGGACAGGTAAACTCCTATGAGCTGTTTCTCATAACTGACATTTAGGATATTTATTATGATAAAGTTGTTAATGTGCAAACCTTGAAACAAGTCAGAACAGTTGAATAAATCCAAGAAAATATAAAGGAGGATTTTTTTCATTGAACATTGTCTAATTTTTTATGTGACTTTGATGTTAAGTCATTAAAAAACTTGCTGACTTTCCAAACATGTGGTAGCCCTGCAGTGTGACCTGTGCTCGTTACAGATGTTCACAATGCTTCATGTTTCAGCTGAGCTCCACACGCAGCACAGCTGCTTAGGAAGGCACATTATTCCACAGCCACTCAATAAATAGTAGGATAATAGCCCTGCACATATAAAAGGCTTCAGATTTGACAATCCAGCAGCGTTCTGTATGCGTTCTTTCTCAGTACTCTGGTGAGGAAGGTAATTGCTATTAGCTTCGTCTCATAGTTGAATAGATTAAATAACTTATTGTTACAGAGGCAGGGCCGGGACAAAGGTCAGAATTCATAATTCACTGATCTCAGTTTGAGGCTTTACTATTTCACTTTACCTACCTCTCTGCTAGTTTCCAGAACAAACAAGGAAGCCCGCCTTTTCAGGCAGGAAGATGGCAGAGACCTTGAAGGTGATACTGCCAACAAAAATACTGTAATTTCAGCCATGTGGACAAGTTGACAAATTGCTTGTCTTGCTTGTCTTTATGTCTCCTTACATATGGAGTGCCTCCATTCCGGGATCACTGTAGGAGGAAGAGCTCAGACTTGGGATTCCTGATTCTGCGGCTGAAGCTGGCCTCGGGGGAGATTGCTGATGTTCAACATACACCACCACTTAGATTTAGCCCCTCTTGCAGCATTGATCCATGTATATATATGAAAAGAATACTTCATGACATCATTTCTAGGCCACGTGTGTGTCGATCCTGTGGGATCACTAAGCAGGAGCATCCTTAAATGAGATGACTTTCTTTTTCGTGTGATCTGCACAAAACCTTTTGACAGGGTGGCAGCAGTCTTCATCCTGTATCCTGTACTCCAGGCTTATTGAGGTAAAAAAACAAAAGAATCCAAATTAGGCCTCACTGACTTTTACAAATGGAAGGCATGCTGAAAAGAAAAAGTAATACTTGACATTTTATAAAAGTGAGATTTAATAATAAAGGAGAATATTAGTTCAAGAGTTCAGTTTTCTATAAGTCCTATAGCGAAATGTCCTTGTATTTATTAGGAATATAGCTTCCTAATATTTAAGAGCAAAATAACAACAGGTATTTGGAAGATGCAAAGGTTTTGAGTGTGTAACTTAGTAGAATAACTAACTTAATACTGCAAGTAATAGCATCAAGTAATACCTGCAGTATTAAGCTTTTATCAGAAAATAACTCAGGCTTTTAATTTTCATGTGTCAAAAGCACTAGATAAGGATCTTTGTTGTGTATATGAGAGAAAGCAAAATTTTAGACAGATAACTGCATATATATGTATATATTATATATGTATAAATATAATTGTATATTCCATCCTCAAAGATAATTCTCAACAATCTCTATGCTACATAAATCCTTAATTTTCTGTTTTTCTGCTGAATTTTGGAGGCAAGTAGTGATATTTCCATTCAGTTCACAGATGTTAAGCTTCAGGGTTGTTCTCTTGTCTGTGGGCTGTGTGTCAAACCCACAAGGACTGTAGGTGCCAGGAAAGTTGCAGACATACCTCAAGGAGGACCTGATGTGTGCACCTGCCTTTTATCTTGCCTGGCCTATGTGTGAGAGCACCCAAATCTTGAGTATTTTCCTTTGCGAGACCTCTGTACATTTCACTTCCAGGAACATGTTACATTGGAAAAAATTCATGGAAGAGTCACAGGAGTGGTTGATGAGAGTAAGGAAAAAGAAATAAAGGCTTTATAAGCATTGATTGTAGAAATGAAAACTAAGAGGGTAAAGAGAGAGTGCTAGGAAGGATGCCACCCAAATATGAGGAGTTAACTGGCTTTGAAAAGGTAGAGGAACACATACAAGAATGCAGTATAACTGAAACAGAAAAGATTACAAAATTTAAAAGGAGCTTCCAGAATGCAAGGAGGTGTGCATTATGACTCTATCACTATTATTAATAATCACTATTTTGTTACTAGGGAGTTTATCCCCCTGAGAACTGGCAACCTAATGCAGTAGTGCAAATGTGAATGCATTGAAGAAGCACTTTGAGGTACATCAGCCCTGTGCTCCTGACAATCATGCTGCTGTTCACTAGCACCTGCCTCTAAAAGACCTGTAGCATTAAGGAAAGCCTGAGGCTGACTTTAAAAAAAAATCAGATAACATGATGTTAAAAATGCTATGTTCATTTTAAAACTTAATGTAAATGTTAGTAATTTCCTTTCACTCAAGTTTTCCCAAGTGGGAGAAGGTATTTCCTGTTACATGCAGGTATGACTAAGCAAGGCTTACACCTGGTAGTGATGCTAACTGGTAGGTAACTGGAGAAATACTACAGATCCCAGATTTTCCTCTAGCTCTGGACAGTGGTAGATGCTTTACTTCCTTCCCTTTGTGTATCTCTTTTTGTTTTTGTTCAATATGTAGTTCATCAAAACAGCCTACTTAGTGATGATTATCAAAAACATTCCCTTCAGATGTGGCAGGCATCCTGGGATGAATTTCGGAGGAAGCTTGGTGCACTGCCTTATGAATTCTTGTGTGAAGAATGAAGATGCTTACTACTGCTGGTTCCATTTTAGTAGTGTGCTGCTCCTTTTTCCATTTCATTCTCTCAATCTGTATACTACGTATTCTTACAAGGGTAATCTGAAAACACACCACCTCATTTAGAAAGAAGGCGTGGAGAATGGCACGTAGAGTTATTGTAGTGAATTAAACTTTTAGTTTAATTCTAATGAGGATTAGAAAGAAGCTTTTTGTGTTCAGGTTCTTGTGAAAAGCCTTTCTCATACTTCCTTGTACTCCTTTGCATTCTAAATGTAGAATGTTGAGCACAATTAACTCTTGCCTTAGTGATTAAGAACTTGACAGGATGGACAGGTACTCATTCCAAACCACAGTGGACTTCATAGGCTGTCATGTAGGAAACACAAGCAATTGGGCTGCAGTGGAATCTGCTCTGGGACTTAGTTTACTCAGCAAGATGTGACAAGACTTGTAGGGTGGATTGGACAGATGTGTCATAAGGATGGTGAAGCATGCCTAATATTAGAGGCAGTGGATGTGAAATCTACAAGCAGAGGAAGTCAAATGGAAGAAAAGATAAGGCATGTAGATTATATTAGTTAGGATTATGTGTGTCTGCATATAGCACAAAACCTAAAAATTTATGTCTTAAACAAAATAAGATTTCTTTTTGTTTGCTTGTTTATTTTTTTAATGTAAAAGAAATCTGGAGACGATAGGCTCATGACTTACATGACATAATGGACGCACAAGCTAATTCTATAAAATTCTATGCTAACTTTATTCCAGTCCTTCTCCTTCAGGATCCAAAGTGACTGCTTGAAATCCAGTTATAACATCAGTTTTTTTCTCGTACAGAAGAAAGGGGAGCCAAAGAAGAGCTAATTCTTTTTTTTTAAAACTGTCTTCTGAAAGATGCTTGCCAAAGGTCTGCTTAAATCTTCTGAGATAGAACTTAGATAAGTAGTTCAACCTCCCTGCAAGGGAGGATAGGAGAGGTCCTCTTTCTTCCAGGTTGTTACATGCACCACAAGAATTATGAAGCTGTATTATTAAGATGGAAAGGAGATATACATGAGAAAATGTCTGGCAATCTCTGCCATAGGGTTTGGAGACAAAGGATGATTTTGGTCTCATGAGAATACCACCTCTTAGCAGGACTCTGCTTCTGGATTTTCATAGTGTCCTTGCCGTTGACTCTCCTGTGACGTTGGGCAGGTCATGGCGATTTACCGGGCCTCCGTCTCATCATTTTTAAAGCATGGATACAGAACCTCAGAATTCTATTTTTCTGAAATTGGACTATCTAAACAAGACCAAAGTGATTCATGATTTTAGGTACTTGGGGTTTAGTACATCAGGAGTATATTCTTGTTTATGCGAATGCATTTTAATGTCTTGACCTATGAAGAGAAAACTTGCCCAGCAAACTGAAGCACTTAATAAACTGAATAAAATGGTGTAATGAATTAAAGGATTAGTCAGACCTGATATTTCA